>OX401407.1:3102498-3217234 GCA_947846245.1 Cerastoderma edule
GATCACTTCGTACCGTTTGAACAATTGTCTGCATATGAGACTTGAAAAAGAGAAACCGCTGTGATTAATAGAGGAATTGCTGTGCATGAGCAACCTCTCCTTTTGACATACTAATTATTAATAAATTAAGCAAGTAATATCTTAATTCTACCTGTACTATAAATGTCGTCTAGCTGTCACAAACATCTATAAAAAGTTACATTGGGCCCAAGCCCGTGTGAATACACCGCACTAGGCCTGGTGCAGGGTGTAGGCCTACGCACAGGCCAGAACCCCAGGCTAGATTAAAGGTAATGGGTACAAATACATACCATTAATTACTGGTTAAGTATCCAGGAAGCAACCAACGAGAGTGGATTTGAACGAGCTTAATGCTCCCTTCACAATCGATGTAAAACAAATAGGTAAATAATAGAATAACTAATAAAGGATAGAATTAATATACGGAAATGAACCGTTTTGATGTTTGCTTCCACAAAGATTTAGGTGTTGGATTTGCCAGGGCAGGTGTAACTCGGATAATCCAGGCGTAGATATGCCAGTGTAAATAATGCACGCCGATCCTCAGATTTAGTCCAGACGCCACATCCTCAACTATTATTAACACCACACTTTTGCGTCTTGCTGCAGACGACTTTCGAAAAGCATTGTTGCAAAATGAGAAATTGCTTGTCACAAGCAATTTCTCCTTTTGTCACAATGCTTTTTCAATTTATTCACACATCAAAACATCAGAATTGAAAGGTTTTTCACATGTTCACAAAGCTTTTCTAAAGTCGTCTGCTTCAAGTATAAGAATAAGTCGTATGTAGGTTGTAAAGAGTTAACCAAGTGTTTGATATGTAGATATTTCATTCTACACAGGTACAGCTTGTTAACGTTTGCGAGTTAACGTTTACAAAAAAATGGACAAAAAAATAACTCCATTCGTTTCTTCGAGTCTGTTGCGTCAGTCATGTTAGAGCGAGCATGTGTGTTAATCCTTCACCGAACACGAAATTTTCGACTGTCCCAAATTCTAAGAGTTTGCAGACGACATTTCAAAATGTTATAAAATTGAAAATAATCCTCTGACAGGTCAGAAAACACTGCGGGAAAAGGAGAAATTGCTCGTCAAGGGCGATTTCTCTTTTTCCCAAAATGTTTTCAAGAGTCGTCTGCAACAGAGTTGTCAAATGTCGTTATTGTCTGGTAAAGGGTTAAAGTGACTATCTCAGAGGTTTGTTTCCTGGCAGTCAGAAACGTTAACACTTTGATATGTACAACAATTTAACTAAACCAAAAACATTTTCAATGTATTTACATTAAAGTTGCTGAAATCCTGTATTTTCGTTACATAAAACTATTTATTTGTGAAGTGAGTCTTCGAGCCGGACAGCGCTCCTATGAAAAGCCGGTTTATAGATAGACACAGGAATCCTCTTTCGTGCACATTGCTAGCTAACCTTGGGTCCTGGTCCATGCATACCCGCATTTAGGCCATGACCCCAGGCTAATTGCAAGCATCACGTGACAAGAGCGGTTAAACACTCCCAAAGACCAATGCGATAATGGTATCTTAAGCAGGTACCATTTAGTTATTTCAAGGTTACGCTGAGCGTATCATTGTTTAAGAAAATCCCGATTTAAACGGTTTGCAATATCTAAGATGTAAATGTTCTCTATCTTTTCCAAACGGCAATGAACGGTATTGGAAAGCTGTCAACAATCTAGGCCTGTGTTACTTTACAAATTAGCGTTATCATTTAATCGGTAGAAGGCAATTTATTTTTAAAAGTTAAAATCCCAACCTGTGAGGCGGTCCTTTTAACCTATTACTAAACAATTTCGACATTTGACCAGTTTGTTATTGACCACTCTGTAAAACATTGTGGGAAAAGGAGACATTTCATTTAACTAGCAATTTCTCCTTTTCCCACAATGTTTTCTGACATATTAGGAGATTATCTTTTAATTACATCACATTTTGAAATGTCGTCTGCTAGCTTTCAATTTGGGACAGTTGAAAATTTGGCGTTTGGTAAAGAGTTAAGACGCCGTTGATTAGCGGAACAGTTAGACTTTACCTTCATAAAACTTATATGTAGCAGCTGATCATTAAAAGCAATCGTAACTGGGGGAAATGCTTATCGTGATTTAATTATCTATTCATCACAGTATTTTTTTCCCAAAGAAAAATGTGTTCGTCTTTTTTTTCTTCTTTTTTTTCAAAATCTATAAATATCGTCCGTTGATCCAAAGATCCCCAAAGACCTAATAAATCTTTATTAGGTCTTTAATCGATCCTGTCGAATTGGAACACACAGATATGAGGGTAGCCTGGGTCCTGGTCCATACATACTAGCCTGGAGCCTGGCCCGTTCGTTTACCGCGAACTAGGAATGGGACGTCCCTAGGAATGCGGGTATGCATGGGCCAGGCCTCAAGGCTTCATACATACTAACCTGGAGGCTTTGCCCATGCATACCCGCATCCTAGTTCGCGGTATACGAACGGGCCAGGCTCCAAGCTACATGCATACCCGCATTAGGCCTAGTGCGGGGTAAACGCAATGGCCACCCCAGGCTAATATGAGGGGAATTCATTGGCGTAGCTTCCCTTAAGGTACTTGCCTACACCAGAGACATAGATAACATCTATGTCTCTGCCTACACTTTATTTCAGAAAGCAAAAAAAGAGCTCTATTAAAACGCTCATAAACAATATATTTTTGTGTTCACAAATAAATACAAGAATGCACCTGAGCGATTTCTGACTGCATTGTATTCTAAAATTCTGTTTGTGAACGTGCATATATGTATGTCAGCAATGAGGAAGCGCTTCTCATATGTCAGGTGACTAAAAATCATGCCAAACTTATAATTAGAAATGACATATTGGCGCTAGATTGGTATCCGTTTTGTAGATCATTTGAATTTGTATGTAAAGTGAAGCAGGGAAACAGTGAAGAAATTTGACCAGGAAGTTTTGATGTTTACAATATTGTATTGGGATTGTGCACTCAAATTGTTGATAATATCTAGTTTATTTCATTGCCGATTATATTTCGATAATAGCGCAAATTAATCTATGAATGTTTCTTTATTGGTAAGTATCAAAACATAAACGTATCATATGTGACGAAAGAAGCGTTTCGATAAAATATAAAAACGATGAAATTGAATGTTTTGGTGAAATTGTAGTTTGTTCGGATGGTACAGTACTCGGATCTGTATTAAGCCATCGGTTCTTTGAATAGTGACCCTTGGTATTTCGAGACATTGGGTGTTATGATGAAACGCTTGTGTGCACATGGGTTAATGTGCATATGGCTTGATGTTCACAAGAGTTTTGTTCACAAGGGTTGTGTGCACATTTATTTTTGTTCACATTCCCATGATGATTGAGGGTTCACCAGGGTATTCTCGCTTTCGACGTGACGTCATCTCAACCGGAAGTAAAAATCAGGGGGGTACGACTGCCTAGCAACGCTTTGTTGCAGAAGCGAGCCCCTTATTCATTATACTGGTGTACCCTAATTCCGTGGTACTTATGGTTACATGAATAACAGAAAGGAAGGGGAGAACTTAGCTGTCAACATTCAGCTTTTCTAACATATTTCATTCCTCATTTACGATCTTCTCATCATTATTTTTAAATGGAACACAGAAATGCTCTACATAACGTAAATTTATTGTGTCACTGGCAGCCATTTGCATTTTTGATGTCTTACCCTAATTCCGTGGTATTCAGGTCAAACACAATTTTTTAAGTATCAGTCCAAAATAATTAGGGTGAAACATACTAGGGACGAATCCTGAAACAATTTAGTTTTGTCTGACCCAAGAATGGCGGAGAATTGCAGACGAACTCAAAAGTGTGAAAGGATTTGTTTAGGGTCTTAGATTTGAGTAAAAAGTGTGAAAATATCGGGGATTTTCGGAGCTCTCTGTAATATGAGGAGAATTTTATTGGATTGAATTGGTTTTATACCAGAAAAACATTCATTCTTGCTTTTTTGGAGTTCTTACATTGGGCTGCGAAAGTAGGTCAGGTTGGTGTGTTACTTTATGGAAGTGGTATGACATTATGCAAATACCACGGAATTAGGGATACCACGAGATTAGGGGAATTGACTATACATAAAAATCAATACAAGAAGACATTTATTTTGTGTCCAGTGTGTTTCTATCTGGTCTTTTAGGTATAAAGATTTGTTTTTGGGTGTTGCCAATGCTCGAAATGTTAAGATATTGCCATAAATTGGATTAAATGAGTGCTGATAAACTAAACGCGATGCAGTCATAACTGTGATATTCATTATATTCTATAGCAATAAAATACGTCTTTTTGGCAAAATTTAGTCCTTTGAAATCGAAAACTTCCTAATAAACAGTTTGGTGTAGAGGAAAAAATGAATAAGGGACAAACTTGAAAATTTTTATTGCATTTGATGATCAAAATTGTACCCGCAAATTATTGGTCATTAAAGGTGAAGGATTAAAATTAAATGTTTTTCCTGTTCATTTACAATACATGAAACATTTCTTTAAATCAAATTAAACAAAGCTTGTTCATGAATATTGCTTTAAAGCACTTTGAATGAATAGATGCATGTTAAATAAGAACTTTGATCTGCCTACCTTTAATGATGTTTCGTATTCAAATGCACATGACAATGAAAAAATACAAATCCATAATTTTCAACCTATTGACACTGCACATATCAAGATGATTGAAGGACACGGGGTTGTCTTTGATATGTTTAAAGGAACTCTTTTGTCCGGAGGCTGTTGATTGGCTTAACAAGAAAGAATTTGTAACTTTATGATAGGGTGCAAATGTGGCAGATCGGCATTAACTTATATCACAACCCTTAATTCTTGTGTTGATCGGGATTGTGAATATGTCAAGAATCAATTAAGTTGTATACAGAGAGATTGTTTTCAAATGTGTGAATTATCTATTCAATGATTTACTGGCTTAAAAACCACGACATCATTTTATTCATCATATGTTTGAAAATCAGCTTTTGAGTGTGACCAACAAGATAAAAAAGCAATTTAATCATGACAAACATGTGAGGTTTGTGATAAAAGAATTCAGCAGAATGGACCCTTGATCTTAAAATCAAAATTTAAATCATTCATGAATGATCGATTGCGGTGTCAAATATGGAGACAAATTTTATAACAGGTAATTTATAATCAATGTTTTGACCTCAAATTTGAGTCAAATGGCAAATAAAACGAATTGGTTTCTTTTAGTTGGTTTGTCAGTGCCTTTATTTCATAGCGAGTAATGATGACATTTATATTCTTAATTTCCCGCTAACCAGATACAAGCGCGACCTTTCTACCAAAATATTTAAACACAAAATAAAACGATTATTCAAATAAGAGGTAGAGACATTAAAACGGTTATACCAATGGCGTAATTGTACTATTTATTATAGTATAAAGGTAAGACAAACATCATTTTCTTGCGAAACTGCTTTCAAAAGCCAGTTGCAATGTAAGACATAGAATTATCAATAATTGTTGTAATCTTATACAACGTTAACATTTATGCTTGTAGGCCTTCGGCTCTCCCAATAAATTCCTACGCCTTGTCCGAAAAACTTAACCCATTAACGTCACTAACCTATTATTCTCTATATCTTTGGCCATGAAAATCTTGTAGATTTGGATAACATAGCCTCTCTGCCTGCAGTCAGGGTTATCATTAAGCGCCAGTCGTCAGCCAATTTGACCACTTCGAATGACTTTTTGGTCTGCTCATATAACAAAAAGTATGATAGGTGATCATAAATAACAAAAAGTATGATAGGTGATCATAAATAACAAAAAGTATGATAAGTGATCATAAATAACACATACTTTTTGGTCTGCTCAAATAACAAAAATTATGATAGGTGATCATAAATAACACATACTTTTTGGTCTGCTCAAATAACAAAAAGTATGATAGGTGATCATAAATAACACATACTTTTTGGTCTGCTCAAATAACAAAAAGTATGATAGGTGATCATAGATAACACATACTTTTTGGTCTGCTCAAATAACAAAAAGTATGATAGGTGATTATAAATAACACATACTTTTTGGTCTGCTCAAATAACAAAAGTATGATAGGTGATCATAAATAACACATACTTTTTGGTCTGCTCAAATAACAAAAAGTATGATAGGTTATCATAAATAACACATACTTTTTGGTCTGCTCAAATAACAAAAAGTATGATAGGTGATCATAAATAACACATACTTTTTGATCTGATCAAATAACAAAAAGTATGATAGGTGATCATAGATAACACATACTTTTCTTTTTGGTCTGCTCAAATAACAAAAAGTATGATAGGTGATTATAAATAACACATACTTTTTGGTCTGCTCAAATAACAAAAAGTATGATAGGTGATCATAAATAACACATACTTTTTGGTCTGCTCAAATAACAAAAAGTATGATAGGTGATCATAAATAACACATTCTTTTTGGTCTGCTCAAATAACAAAAAGTATGATAGGTGATCATAAATAACACATACTTTTTGGTCTGCTCAAATAACAAAAAGTATGATAGGTGATCATAAATAACACATACTTTTTGGTCTGCTCAAATAACAAAAAGTATGATAGGTGATCATAAATAACACACACTTTTTGGTCTGCTCAAATAACAAAAAGTATGATAGGTGATCATAAATAACACATACGTTTTGGTTTGCTCAAATAACAAAAAGTATGATAGGTGATCATAAATAACACATTCTTTTTGTACTGCTCAAATAACAAAAAGTATGATAAGTGATCATAAATAATGCATACTTTTTGGTCTGCTCAAATAACAAAAAGTATGATAGGTGATCATAAATAACGCATTCTTTTTGGTCTGCTCAAATAACAAAAAGTATGATAGGTGATCATAAATAACACATACGTTTTGGTTTGCTCAAATAACAAAAAGTATGATAGGTGATCATAAATAACACATTCTTTTTGTACTGCTCAAATAACAAAAAGTATGATAAGTGATCATAAATAATGCATACTTTTTGGTCTGCTCAAATAACAAAAAGTATGATAGGTGATCATAAATAACGCATTCTTTTTGGTCTGCTCAAATAACAAAAAGTATGATAGGTGATCATAAATAACACATACTTTTTGGTCTGCTCAAATAACAAAAAGTATGATAGGTGATCATAAATAACACATTCTTTTTGGTCTGCTCAAATAACAAAAAGTATGATAGGTGATCATAAATAACACATACTTTTTGGTCTGCTCAAATAACAAAAAGTATGATAGGTGATCATAAATAACACATACTTTTTGTCATGGTGTTGGCAAGGCGAATCATTCGCCTCCTCAAATCAAAAGTTGGCCTCTTACTGGTAACCCCAAATATTAATGACAACCCTGTGCAGAAGTACAATGATGGGAGCTTAAGCCTTTTCAGGCTTTCTTCATATGTGAGATCCTTGAATTTAATGTAAAGCTTTGTTGCTTAAATTTTCAACTGGTCCAAATTGAAAGAGTTGCAGACGACATTTCAAAATGTGATGAAATTGAAAAATGATCTTCTCATAGGACAGAAATCATTGTGGGAAAAAGAGAAATTGCTTATTACAATAAATTTCTCCTTTTCCCACACAGTTTTTAAGAGTCGTCTGCAACAAATTGGTCAAATGTCGTTATTATTTGGTAATGGTTTAAAGACTTTCTAGGTAATTTTAAATCTTACTGTTATCTCTTTAGAAAATTAACTGAACTTTTGTATCACTAAATAATTTTGACTTATAACAAATGAATGTGCTGTTTTGTTACCTATGAATGTGGTGTTTTTTTTTTTCAATCACTTCTCTTGAATTCGAAAAGTTTATTTAAAATTTTCAGGAAAAAAAATTTTTTGTTGTGATTCCAAACATGGCCAAAAATCAGCTATGAAATCAATCATAAAAAGCCCTTTTCACAGTTATAATTGTGCAAGAGCCCATCAAAGTGCTATGCAAGAAAACATTTGGTAGACCTATGTTGTTGGTTCTTGTACACAATTACACATGTATGATTCAGATGAAAACCCAAAAATATAGTACAAGAGACCTTGGTAAGAGGGGAATTTCTTTTCTCATTTCTTTTAATCTTATGCAGCAGGTTTAGAAAAACAAATACTTTGTACATATCAAGTTATAGGTTGATAATTTTGTACATTTATTCTATTTGTTTAAATCTTTCTTTTCCAGGCATTCCTAGTGAAACAAGATGACGTTATTTCACGATTGTCAAATTGTTCTTGACCTGAGTACAGCTGTGAAGTTTAAAGAGAAGCAGAAATTGAGAAAACTGGTAACAGAAAATGCGGGCGTCGTATCCTTCATTGTAACAAAAAAGGTAAGATGGGTTTGATATGGTGTTTTCTGTATTGTGAATGACAAGTGAAGGTTTGATACCCAGGTTATACCTAAGACCATGGTTGTGTTTTCTAAACAACTTGAGCAAAATTTGTGCTTACGTTAGAATTGATATTATCTTAAACACAAGCACAATATTGTAATGACATTCTGGACACATCGGGATTATCCAATAAAAATGCATCTGAGATAACAGGAATGCCGCCATATTGTTTCTCGCGAGACTTACATCACTTTACTTTTGTTTCCAAATATAAATCTTAAATATGAAATCTAAAAAGTCGTTTAATTTGATTAAGGAAAGATTTATATATATATCACAACTTATAATTTCACCATATTGTATGAGTTACTGATAGAAAATAATTCAAAAGGATGTCAATACTTCCATATACATTGAACTACTTAACATGGACGCTTATAGGAAATGTGTTATATGCCGGGGATAATTTACCCGAAATAGAGTAACCTTACACTTAGATCAAAGGTGTATTTCTCAGCTCATGGAAATACCTGCGTGGTTCTGATTGTTGTAATAAGACATCCCATTGGAGGTGTCTTGGAGAGTTTCCAATGACATGTTAATTGTCTAAAGAATCAACAAAAAAGTTGACTTTTAATGAAATTTACTGTATAACAATTGTATGGACAAGTGCAAAAATGATTTGCCATTTACAGTCAAGCAAATCAAATCAGATATTACCATGCCAATAATGTAAGAAAATGGGACAGGGTGTTTGCTCACAATTTAACAAATGATTTTTAGATTGATAGTGATGTTATCTATCGAAAGTGTTTTGCAAAGTTAATTGATAAAGTTAAGTTTAGTTAAAGCCTATTTATTTTACATCAATTGTGAAACAAGTTCTTATAACTTAGATTAACCACTGTCTGGCCTGCTTCTCGGGATACATAACCAGTACATAGGCTGAATGTGGAATAATGAAAGATGGCAAGGTGGATACCACTATTCGACGCCCACATCTCTCGTGATAAGTGATAAGGATATGAGATTATTCCCCAAATGACGCACATCAGTTGTCTGTGGATTGTCCTTGGGCATGGCACTTTCTTCAATTCCTGGATATGACCCCTAAGACCATTATTTTCCATTCATAATTCTATATATAAGGGGTTGAAAGCCCTAAATATCCATAAATCAAGGGGTCAAGGGAAAACACTGCAACTAAGAAATACTTAAAAACAGTGTTAATCCTTATTATAAAAGACTATATCAGATATATTATTTTATTATAAGGATAAACACTATTTTCAACTATTTTTTAATTAATCTTATTCTTTCAGAGTAAGCATGGTGTATTTGATGACCAAAAATGGCAGAAACCTCGTACAAATAACCCTATTTATTGAAAAATATATCTTTATTCTTTCAGAGTACGCATGTTGTATGCGATGACCAAGAAAAGGCAGAAACCTAGTACAAATAACCCTATTTATAGAAAAATATATCTTATTCTTTCAGAGTACGCATGTTGTGTGCGATGACCAAGAAAAGGCAGAAACCTCGTACAAATGTCGGACGGCGATAAAACTAGGAATACCTGTGGTATCCACACAGTTTCTTCATCGCAGCGTAGAGATTGGCAGCTTACAGAAAACAGATGATTTCATTCTAGCCGGAAAGTCAAAGTCAGATATTCTAAAGGAAGGCAGAATTACAGGTAAATAGGAAGTTTATATGTCTCAATGTTACCTTTATCTGTAGGTTTTTGATGGGTCAAAATTGAAAGCAACACCTTGCTATATTGAATGATTAAAAATGAAGGACTTAGTCATTATCTTTTTCATTAAAATTATGGAGTTTTAAAGCAAACTGAAATTTAAAAACAATCTGTTAGTCTCCTTTTAAACAACTCACTAGAATGGTAACAGTGTCAAATGATCCTTTTAGAAGTATTTGATTCAATGATATTTATATACAAAAGCAATAAAACAATGTCAAATGAGAAATACTGTAGAGTTTTCAATGAAACCTCTTGGACCAATGGAATTGATATTAACACAAATGAATTTTTTATATGGGTTTTACATCACATCAACATTATTTCAGTTATGTAGCGATGCTACTCTTAATGATGGAGGAAGACCCCATACTCAACTGCCCATAAGGGCTGGTCAAGGCGGGTAGAACCATCGGCATTCCGTAAGTCAGTCGGGAGACTGCCTCTCATGAAAATCCATATCCCTCTCAGGATTTGAACCCACGCGGAGAGGGGCCTTGTGATTTCAAGTTCTGTACTCTAACCACTAGGCCACGGAGGCCCCACACAAATGAATGGAGAAAGGGTTAAAGCATACATTAAGAGCAATTAATCTTTCTATTATGATGCTTTTTTAAGTCTTTTGGACAGATGCATTCAAAGAAGGTATAGCTGAGTAATGGTAAGCTTTTTTAATTCTTTTCAAACAATAATTTTTTCCCTACACAATGAATATCTGAAACACTTACATCTTTGAAGAACAAAAATAAAAGAATTATTTTATCTATTTTTCTAACATGGCATTCCTCCCAAGTTGTATTTTCATATATTCTAGCCTCAAAGTACCAGAAAACTGACAAAAAGAAAGCTATCAAACACTTTATCAATGCTGCGGGATTTAAAGTGTGGAATGAAACAGACAAAAACTGTCCAGATTTCACAAGTGATTTTCAAGTTGCCAAGTTTGCTGTGTTTTGTGGACAGGTACTGTATCTTATTTCTTATTAAGGAAAATGTAATTGTCTTGTATTTTTGTTGTAACACTCCTTTTCAACAATTTTTTATAGTTTTTTGGTTGCATCCTGAAGATCCAAATATTGACTTAACTGACAATCCAATTGATACATTGATTTTGAAACCAATTCTTACAACTTAACTAATCCCTCTTGATTCTTGTTCTTGGAAGCATTTCTAGTACTCACACTGTTTAATGTTACTTATGATTAGGACAAGTTGAATAATTGCTTCAAAAGATCAATTAGTCCTTTTGTAACAATGGTTTTCTACCCAATAACATAGATCAAAATACATCTGCTTTTGTGTGCTATTGCTTTGAATAAGGAACAAATGAAGAATTTTCATCGTCAGGGAACAGTAATGAATGTGTTCAAAATTTCAAAGTTCCTTTCTATGTGTTTTCAAACTCTGCTTGCTCTGGATTTTATTTTCATGAGAGTTAAAATGCAAATGGTCCTATAATGGGTCTACCTCCGTCCACATTGAGTCTAACATTGTTAAATAAATTAATAATTGATGACATAATGTAAATCCCCGACAAAATTGAACAGGAAAACTCATAGTGATATCATGATCAGGTCACAAGCCATTCTCAAAATTGAATGGGCTGGCCATTGCTTTATAACTGAAAACCAATTGAATGGGCTGGCGATTGCTTTATAACTGAAAACCAATTGAATGGGCTGGCCATTGCTTTATAACTGAAAACCAATTGAATGGGCTGGCCATTGATTTATAACTGAAAACCAATTGAATGGGCTGGCGATTGCTTTATAACTGAAAACCAATTGAATGGGCTGGCCATTGCTTTATAACTGAAAACCAATTGAATGGGCTGGCCATTGCTTTATAACTGAAAACCAATTAAATGGGCTGGCCATTGCTTAATAACTGAAAACCAATTGAATGGGCTGGCCATTGCTTTATAACTGAAAACCAATTGAATGGGCTGGCCATTGCTTTAAAACTGAAAACCAATTGAATGGGCTGGCCATTGCTTTATAACTGAAAACCAATTGAATGGGCTGGCCATTGCTTTATAACTGAAAACCAATTGATGCAGCGGAAAACCGAAATAAATTGGATCAAAAAGAAAATGATTGAATTATTTTTTCTATTTGACAGAAAAATGAGAAAACCAAAACAAAAGGTTTTATGGTGATTGAAGTGCATGTGGATGAGAAACTGATTCCTGATCCCAACTCTTCCTGCGTAACATACAAATACAGGGTATCAACACATTCTGGATCTTTACACAAGGTAGAGGTAGGTAAATTCATACTTGCTTAAAACACTACCTGTGTAACATACAAATACAGGGTATCAACACATTCTGGATCTTTACATAAGGTTGAGGTAGGTAAATTCATACTTGCTTAAAACACTTCTTGTGTAACATACAAATACAGGGTATCAACACATTCTGGATCTTTACACAAGGTAGAGGTAGGTAAATTCATACTTGCTTAAAACACTTCCTGTGTAACATACAAATACAGGGTATCAACACATTCTGGATCTTTACACAAGGTAGAGGTAGGTAAATACATACTTGCTTAAAACACTTCCTGTGTAACATACAAATCAAAGGTTGTTAACATATTCTGTATTTCTACAAAAGAAATATGTGGGTTAACCATGTGTCTAGATTAGAGAGTATGTATGGGTCTTTCCCATTTTACATTTTTGTAGCCTAGTGCCGTTGAAAGAAAATGTGAAAGATGGAGCTCGCTTCTTGTGGTTATCATACCCAGAATCCTTATGTCTCAAGGCAAACTCTACCCAAGGACCACTGGCCACTTTCATACCATTTGTGAAATGTTTGTAACTCAGCATGGTGTATGGTGTAGAAAATTAAAGTTTCCTTATTGCTGTAAACTCTGCAATTTGATGCTTATTATGTGGATGAATCGATGGTTGTGCTCAGTAATCTGTAATGTCGTATTAAAATATCTACCTGGATGTATTCTGATTTTTCTCACATTGGGTCTCATAAATATAGATGTATGGTTGGAATACAGGTTCTGTAACACAGTGGATGAAAAAGTTTATGTGTTCAGTTTTCAGTACTGGATTGATTTTTTATGACATATATAGCAACTTATGATCATTCAATTTCGCCTACTTTGTTAAGCAAATACTCATGTCTTTGTAAATGTTGCTTCTTGAGGGTTTTTTTTGTTGCCATTTTTTGATAATGTATATATAGTTTGTTTATTAATGCAATTGGCATGTAGCAATTTAATTTCACTTTCTTGCATTGAACTGGAGTTTTCTGTTTGTATCTTCTGTTTGTATCTTTTTGTTGTTGTTGTTGTTGTTGTTGTTGTTTTCTTTTTTTTTCCAAATCTTAAACAACGTCACATATAATAGTTTTCTGATGTGTTTCTTTTTTTAGTATCTATCTGCTATTTATATATGTTTTTTTTGTTTTTTTCTTTTTATTTGAAAATATACAAGATCGATTTCTTCTTTCTCTGTATCTGGACTAATGTTGAAAGTCACAAATAGATTTTTTTTATGCTCATCTTCCAGTGTCTGTAGACACCCCAATGATAACATTGGACCTTAATGTCGGTGGTAGAGACATTGGGAGATGACCAAGTAGATCTAGGAATCTATCCTTTATTGCAGTAAATGTTTTCCCCATTTACTTTACTTTCTCATCTGTTAACACCTAAATATCTAAAATTCAAATGCATATGTATATTAATTTTTCTTTCCCTACTACATTACGTGTAACTTTGGCTCTTAATTTGAATTGTTTTATACCTCATGCTGTACATATTGTACCTGAGAGATTAAAGAAATGTTCTGTTCTGTTCTGTTCAGTAATATTTACAAAAAGGGTTCTATGCTGATTTTTCTCACATTGTTCCTATTTATAGAGATGTGCAGTTGGAATACAGATTCTGTGACACAATGAATGAAACATTAACTGTGATCCGTTATCCGTATAATGTTTTTTGCTGATTTTTCTGATATTAATGTTTTCACGGTCCTGTGATGCGCAGTTGTTAAGTTGGTAGTCTTAGAACTTAGGGGCCCTGGGTTCGAGCACAACTGGTAACTCTGGTTTTGTGGGAGTGCCCTTTGTCAAAACACTTCAGAACCCTAGCCTAGCACTGGTGAATCTGGGAAAGCCATAGCATAACTGATCAAAGCGTTGATAGTGCTGAAGGACTAAGGTGCGTATAAAGCAAGATGATTGAGGATACATTTGAAAATTTCTTTGGGCAACATCTCGAGGAAAACAGCTGCTCCTTTTACCGCCATTACTATAATTTTTATTTCTGTGAACAGAGACTGAACGATAGTATATTTTTCGAACATCTGGACATTTTACGATTTCTCATGAGGCAACAGTTATAATAATATAGAGCAAAACAAAGCGAGTAAATCTGGACTACATTTCTAGTTCTAAGAAGGTATTATTCCGCACAGTGAAGGCAGATGTTTAATGAATAATTGGGGTCACCCGGTGTTTGTGTATCGATAAAGTTCCGTCCCTCAAAATGTGGTAAGTAAATTCAATGGACTAAGGTGCTGACGCACCGTTAGTCCAAAAACATGTTGACATGGCACTAAACACAATAAAAACGATCACACTGTTATTTATTTTTAGTAGGGATGGGAACGAATATTCGAATATTCGAATAGCGGGTCGAATATTCGAATAGCAAAATAGTATTCGAATATTCGATTTTAATGAAACCATATTACTGTATGTGTACCATAAATTTAATCAAAAATAATGTTGTTTTATTTTCATTTTCTTCCTGTAAACCGATCCCAAATATCGAAGAACGTGCCTAGCTCCCAGGTGCAGTTACGATGTTTTTACAACGTATGTCACACAGTAAAACACCTGTGACAAATTACCACATCTTTTGACAGTTTGCAAAACGATTAATTCCTAAGTGTGAAAATAGTCGATTTTAAGCCGCTAAATCTAACACCTTAATGATCTGCACTTGCTCCTTATTATCCAAAACAAGTCAATCACGCTAATTGACAATTGTCAGTGTCAACCAATCACGTAACTTGTTTGTCGTGAAATTAAACAATTACTCTTTCAATAACCAATCGTAATCATGATTGCATATGCACGAAGACCAATCAAATAATGTGTTAGAAAGTATATTTTTCTTCGGAATAATTTGTCAAACTTATCTTCATTCTAATTTCTACATCTATTCGATAAACATCACAATGTCTCCATCACGTGTCTGGAATTACTTTACTCGTTCTGCCGACAAGTCGAAGGCGACCTGTTACCTGTGTAACCAGGACTTTGTATTCAAGAATACAACATCCAACCTACTGAATCACTTGAATGGCAAGATATTGCATGCACGCACATGTATACAAATATCGGCTTTACACAAAAGGTTTGAACGGAGGACTAGTGTACTAGTACTCGGACATGCAGACATTCGGACATCAAAACGAATTCTAAAATCGAATATTCGAATATATTCGAATAGTTCTAGTCGAATATTCGAATAGTGATTTCACTATTCGTTCCCATCCCTAATTTTTAGAGAGGTGGAGAAGGATTGACGGAGTACAGATACTGCAACACAGTTGATGAGGCCCTGGCTATCTACGGTCACTTGTATAATCTACAACAGCAGAAAGGATTTGAGGTCGTTCATCATACATTTCCCAGACTCATTGGCTCTGACAAGTTTAGACAGGTATGTCTACATTCACTTTGTGTCAGAGGTCTACATGGCCTAATGGTTAGAGTTTATGTTAATATGGGCTTTACATCACATTGACATTATTTCAGTTATGTTGCAATGTCCAAGTCTTAATGATGGAGGAAGATTCCATACTTGACTGCCCATTTATTGAGGCTGGTCAAGTCATGCAAATACCATCAGCATTCTGTAAGTCAGTCGGTAGACTATCTCTCATGAAAATCCATATCCCACATCAGGATTTGAACCCACGCGGACAGGGCCATGTGATTCCAAGTTCTGTACTGTAATCACTCTAACCACTAGGCCATGCAGGCCCCCTGGTGGTTAGAGTAATGAGCTTGAAATTAACCCTAATAGTGCTGGAACCAACTTCATGCTTATGCAAACAGGTTAGATCCAGGCCAGCTGCCAAGTAAATTGGCAACTGGCCTGTGGTCTAACCTGTTTGATACTCTGAGTATCTTTCCTTATCAAAATTAAGCTGATATTTATGGTTTTGAAAAGCAGACGACATAAAAATTTATTTTTAGAAAATTACCCTGCATTCTAAGGGTTAAAGAGCCCCTCATCATGAAGGTTGGAAGATTGGCTCCAGACTGACTTACAGAATGCTGATGAGTCTATCTGGCTTGACCGGCCCTTCTTGGCAGTTAGGGGTCTTTCTTAATCATTGTTGAAAGGAGTATTGATGATGTGATGGCTCTTCTTCAATCACTAGTGAACCAGGCAATGCTTTTTGTTTGATGTATTGTTGTTGGGGTTTTTTTTCAATTGAATCAGCAATTTATCAGATATATTGATTAGCCTGACTCAGGAAATTAGACACGTCACAAACAGAGCAGAGATTTGGACCCTTGGTAGGAAGGGTCTTTGGATTTCAGTTTTCTCACCACTGGACCTTAACTCATTACCAAACAATAATGGCATTTAACCAGTTTGACTAATCTGTTGCAGACGTCTCTGGAAAACATTTGATGGGAAAGGAGAAATTGCTCTTAACATGCAATTTTGACTTTACCAACAATGTTTTCTGCCCTATTTGATTATTTTCAAATTTCATCACATTTTGAAAAGTTGCCTGCAAACTCTTTCAATTTGGGACAGTCGTTTGTTAAAGGGTTAAAGTGGTCAGTCTCCGTTTTGAATATAAGAATTACAAAAAGATGTTTATTTCTGTTGTAGATGATGGCTGAACTGGGTCTTGAGAAGACCGATATATCCCCAACAGTTGAGGATCTGGTACAACATATATGGCATGAGGCCCAGGGGGAGCTGGAAGAAATGATAAGTGAGACTGTACAATCTGTGGATAAGGTAAGTTGCTGAAGATTACAGTAAATAATCAACCTTAACCTCTTCACTACCTAGAGTGCCGGATATATCCGGCACACTTTAAGCACCTTATATACCGTATCCGCCGGATGGTTTCATGTATAGAAGCACTAGGTACACATTAAAGTATAGAAGGTTGGTATAAAGTGTACTGCGAAACTTGATATCAATTATTATGAATCAGTAATGTCATTTTTATTAAATATTTCATCAAGTTTCATTAAATTCTGTCTTTCCCATTTGTTTCCACATTTTCCCTTGGTATACGAGAAAGTAACAAGGTCTGGTATTGTGAAGGTTAAGTGTAATACTGTAAAATCTGTGGTTAAGGTAAGTTGAAGGGGTCAATGAATAATCAGGCTTAAGTATTTCTACCTGAATATGGAAGGAAGTCTTGTGAATAAGTACCTGTGTACATAGATTGTTTTTGATAGTCATGAAGATCCTCAAATGTTCCCTCATTTTAGTACTCAATGATCCCAATAATGTGGATTTTAATATGGGAGATATCCTGTCAGGTTTAAGGAGACGCCACTGAACAAATCAGAATCCCTTAAAAAACTCATGAACTATCAATATATTCAATATATCCTTATTCAAATAATAAGGAGAGCTATACTTCTCATCCGGGCGTTGGCGTCACACCTTGGTTAAGTTTTTGCGTCTATTTGAGTACTGGAAGATGACCAAGGATGCATGAAATAAGGTGAAAGTTGCCATATTATGTATGAATCAAAGCGCTGATAGCGCTGAAGGACTAAGGTGCGTTTAAAGCAAAATGATTGAGGATACATTTGAAAAGTTCTTTGGGCAACATCTTGATGAAAACGGCTGCTCCTTTTACCATCATTACTATAATCATTATTTCTGTGAACAGAGATTGAACGATAGTCTAAGTCTATTTTTCGAACATCTGGACATTTTACAATTTCCTATGACAACAGTAATACTAATATAGAGCAAAACAAAGTGAGTAAATCCGAACTACATTCCTAGTTCCAAGAAGGTATTAGTCCACACAGTGAAGGCGGATGTTTAATGAGTAATTGGGGTCAGACCGCTGTTTGTGTATCGATAAAGTACCGTCCCTCAAAAAGTGGAATGTAAATTCAATGGACTAAAGTGCTGACGCACCCTTAGTCCAAAAATGGCATCTAACCTAAATGTGGAGGACTAGGCTTGTGGGAAAGAACCCTGTGATTTCCCTTTGCATCATTTCATTTATCCACATTTATTGGTTATCCAGGAAGCAGAATCTAGAGTGATTAATCTAAGTTGTAAGAACTTGATTGAGAAATGATGTAAGATAAAGAAGTTTAAACATTAGAATACTTGGTAATTTTCCAAAAATAGATTTTTGTGTCGTCTGCTTTCCAAAACTTTAAATATCTGCTTAATTTTGATGAGGAATGATACTCAGAGTAGCTTACAGGTTAGATCACAGGCTAGCCACCAATTACTTGGCAGCTGGCCTGTGATCTCACCTATTTTCATAAGCATGAAGTTGGTTTCAGCACAATAAGGGTTAAACTAAACCTAAATGACTCTTTTATCCCTTTTCTAAAGATTTTTGCTGAACAGTATTCGCTCTGTTGATTCTTTATTTGTCCTGTTTCCAGGTGGATAAAGCTGAGGCCATATTGAAGCAAATAAAGTCAGCCCTGGACACTGACGATTCCACCAAGATAGAGAAGCTTATGACAGAGTTTTACTCCACCATACCACATCACAAGGCACAACAAACAATGTCTTGTTCCAAGGCCTGGTTATCACGGAAACAAGATATATGTCAGGTTAGATTTACCGGGGTTTTCTTCCATGTGGATTAAACCTTTACAAAATGCCAAATTTTCGCCTGTCCCGAATTGAAAAGGTTTTCAGGCGACAATTCAAAATGAGATGATGTTGAAAAACAATAATCTGATAGGGTAGAAAACATTGTGGGAAAAGGAGAAATTGCATGTTAAGTTTATAGTTTTCCCAATGTTTTTCAGATTTGTCTACAACAAACTGGTGAAATGTTGTTATTGTTTGGTAATAGTTCTGCAATAAACTGGTGAAATGTCGTTATTGTTTGGTTATGGGTTAAGAAGGGCTTCATTTATTGAACCTTTTTTTTCGTTTTCTGTAGTTTCCAGAGAAGGATCAGGTCTACTATCATAGGTCACTCCCAGACTGTTTACAAGGGTGTTTCATTCAAATTGCATTTGAAATGTTCCTGTCGAATACAAACAAAACTGCTTTTGAATCTGCAAAAAACACTACACAGTATGAATGTGTATATTCAAATGGTAACACTTTCTTGTAGAAATTCATTTGAAGTCGGATTTTCATCATTTCAAGGACTTTATGTTAGACTACAACAACCTAGAAATGTTAGTTATGGGAGCTGTGGTCCAGTGGTAGGGGTTGGCTTTGGGGTCGGCGGAACGTCCTGGGTTCAAGTCCCAGACGGACCAAAGGAATTTTCCTGAGCAAAAAATGCGTCCTACGTTGCTCCTCCCCATCCTTATAAATGGATACCTATGTGCTATGTCTGCTTTTGTGTGCCATATGTTTACGGCCGGGTTATCACCCAGTGATTTGGGAGGAACAGTGAAGCCTCGTTTATCCGAACCCCGATTATCCGGGTGTCTCGCAATCCGAACAAAATTGTAAGGGAAATGAATTATTTGACCAGTTTGTTGCAGACGACTTTTGAAAACATTGTGGGTAAAGGAGAAATTTCTCATGACGAGCAATTTCTCCTTTGCCCACAATGTTTTCAGCCATATCAAAAGATTATCTTTGAATTTCATCATGTTTTGATATGTCGTCTGCAAACTCTTTCAATTTGGGACAGTCGACAATTTGGCATTTGCTAAAGGGTTATAAGTATACACGTGCATACAGACCGTTTATGTCTTAATGTGTATAAGAACATGCTCTGCTTCATTAGTCCGGATTATTCGGTACACCCGACATTTTGTTGGGAACGGACATGTTCGAATTAACGAGACATCACTGTAATTGTAAAGTCGCTTAAATATGCCTAGTGTAGAAATGAGACTATAAACCCCGCCTTTACCTTTGACCTTTGAGTATGGACCGTAATTTTGATATGCCTTACTCATACGTACTGTACGAGCCAACATCGTATGAGCAAGGCATCTCAATATTTCCATTACTGTTGATGACTATGTAAATAACATAAACAACATAAAAGTAGTGCCTTTTGTCTGATTCCAGTTGATCCGTGACATGTTATCCGTGAGTGAAGCCACAGACTGGTCCACCAGATCTAGTACACAGTCCAAATATGGTGCAATGAGGTGTGTTGTGGAGCACCTACCTAGAACCAGTCCAGAATTTCAACAAACAGAGAAATTAGTAACACAGTCTGTGATTGGGTGAGATTTCATTCGTTTTGTTTTTTACCCCCGACAGAATCAATTGAGATATATTATTGTAAGGCTGTGTTCTTATGTCTAACCATAAGTCCATCTGTCTACCGTTATGCAAGAGCATTCCGTTATTTGTCTACACAATAACTTTAAATTGTTACCACTGACCTCAAACTTGCAAAAAAAATATGAATAAACAGTGATGATAAATGCTATAATGCTATCTAGTACAGTGATTGAATTATCTCCCCTTTGTAAGTTTGCAACCTTAATTAAAACATATTTATTTTTACATCGATTGTGACGGAAGCTTGAAGCTTATTTAATTTACCCTCGATGACTGCTTCCTGGATACTACACCAGTACTCATGCTGATTGGTGGGCTTGCAACCTGCACTAAGAGTTTCTTTTCAAGTCAAACTTTTCTGGTTCCATACACTCTTTTCCTCAACCATACGTATTCTTATTCTATTAACTCTCTTACTTAATTTTACACCATCCCTTTTATGCATTATGTCTTGATAACTTTTTAGCCGAAACCTGTAATTGTTAATGAAATATGATAAAATCATTTCAATATCAAGAAGAATGTGTTTCGAATTGTTCAATGAGCTGTTCTCATTCTCTCTTTAAGGCAAATTATCATTCTCTCTATTTGTCATACTGAAACAATAACATTCGAAGTATAGAGTGGTTGTACGCTTACTTGTGTCTCAATCCAATTAAGTCATGTATTCAGAACATATTCACTTCAAGTAGACTTGTAGAGAACTCCAAGTATTTATATCCATAACAACACAACTTTCATGCCATCACACCAAAAAAACCCAGAAAAACTCAAAACCATTGTGAAAAAAGGAGCAAATGCTTGTCAAGATCAATTTCTCTCATCAAAATGGTTTCTAAGTTATTCTACTGATGAACATAGAAGCTTATACATATGAAATAAAGAAACACCCTATACATGCCATTTTTTTCAGTGCGACCAAGCCATATATTGAGAACATATTTGCTGTGAGTAGACCTGTCGAGAATGTCAGCTTTACGAACAATATTTCTCCAAAACAACAACTCTTCCACGCCACCAAGGCTGAGAACCTTGTTGGAATACTCTCCAGGTAAGATTGCTTGTTAACCCTTTCCCAAACAATAACGACATTTGACAACTTTGTTGCAGACGACTATAGAAAACATTGTGGGAAAAGGAGAAATTGCTCATAACGAAGGTTTGTCTATTTTAACAATTTGCAGCAGATAAGCAGATTTACAGACTGTCTCCCTCGTGTGTTTCAGAGGATAAATGCTGTTGACATAGAATTAGAACCTATATAAAAGATTTGTCTGTTTTTAAAATTTCCAGCAGATTTACAGATTGTCTCCCTTGTTTATTTCAGAGGATTACTGTTGCCCCGCGTTGTGGTGGATGATCATGGGGGTAAGAGGACAGATCCTGGTATGCTGGGAGCCGGCATCTATTTCTCTAATGCTGCAAGGTATTGTGTAGAAAGTGCTTGGTGAAATATATTGGTTACTCCTGCGAGTTAGAGAACAAATTACTTAAGGCTTTTACAAAGCTATTGATAATGCTGTAATATAACTGAAATTTGTTTTACTGAGGAATCAATACCTCACAAGAAGAAAAGGAAATCACACTCACAAAGCTTTTGGTGTAGTAGCTTATTCACTCTATTCATCTAATGGTGCAAGATTGAGAAAGCAGTGATATTTTCAAATCCCGATCGGTCCAAAAATCCCAAAACCCTCAGATCCCCCAAAAACCCAACAACAACATTTCTCAATCAATCTTTCTTAATACTTATGTGATGATAGCTAAATAAGCTTTTAATTTGACATTTACTTTATTTTGTTTCTGAATTGTTAGCTTTCAATAATTATTGTAGAAATGTCCAATTTATTACAAACGTAAAAAGAATGTGGTCTGGTTGGGTTGTTTTAAATCTTCAAGACTCACATTTGATAATTAGCATGAAGACCAATGAAGTTGTTCAATGTTAAGAAAATGTGTTTGTTTTGCATCGGTGAGAGATGTGAACTTTTCATATACAACCATGCTTTACAAGCTAACACTCCCTTAATTCTCGCAATCTACCATGCATCATAACCATTTGATGGAATGTAGTTAACATTTTCTTTTTTTGTTTCAGCACTAGTATTAAATACTCACATCCCAGTGGACACAAAGGGACCCGATTTATGTTGATCAATGAGGTTGCCCTTGGTAACACATGGGAGACTTGTGAGCGAGATTTGACCTTGACCTCTGCCCCTGAAGGTCATCAGAGTGTTCATGGCGTAAAATCTGGTAACGGAATAGCTTCTGAGTTCAAGGTAATTTATTGATAATCCCACTTCCCTTCTTAAAATTTGGGATAGGTCCAATTTAGCAACAATAGCATTTTTTTATGAGAGCATTCAAAGCCATGTAAAGTTTTATTTGCTAAACATGTTTTGATTATTTGTTTTTGGTCTATTTTCGAATTTGCCCTTAGAATAATATGTCTAATTGTACTATGGATTTCATGGCATCTCGCAGCATGGGTTAAACTCCCAGTGTCAGCATTTGGACTTTCATGAGATGTAGTTTCCTGGTAGACTTAGGGAATACGGATGGTTGTACCCTCTTGGCCAGCCTATATGAGAAATCAAAATTGGTGTCTCTCTCCATCATTATAAGTCAGGCTTCGCAACATAACTGAAATAATGCCGATGTGACTTAAAACCCATATGAACAAATGGAAAAGTATAGTGGATTTGGGACAAGATGTTTAAATATGATTCCTCATAGTGGCTTATTTGGTCATAGTGGAGTGTCCTTGGGCAAGACACTTTTGGCAAGCCAAGCTATCACAGATTACACAGGAAACATGAATAAGAGATCTGTGGTTGCTATATAATCCTTTACCGAATGTTAAATTTTCAACTGTCCCAAATTGAAGTTTGCAGACGACATTTCAAAATGTGATGAAATTGAAAAATAATCTTTTAAGAATGACAGAAAACATTGTGGGAAAAGAAGAAATTGCTCATTAGAGCAATTTCTCCTTTTCCCACAATGTTTTTTCAGAGTTGTCTGCAACAAACTGGTCATATGTCGCTATTGTTTGGTAATGGGATAAGTGAAAATTGTTTAAACAGTTCTGACATTCCAGTTAAAAAAGACCTATTGCTACTTTTAGGATGATGAGTTTGTTATCTACGATGTTAATCAGCAAAGAATAAAGTATTTGGTTGAGTTTGTCCTGCCAGATGACAATGTCAAGGCCACGATATATGACCGCCTAACTGAAAGGGCTGACCTTGTGGAAGACGACAACCCCCAGGAATTAGATATGAATATAAGTATGTTAAAACTTTGTTTTGTGTTTATTCACCATATTTGTTTTGTTTTGTTTTACATTGATTGTGAAGGAAGCTTAAAGCTTGTTCAAAGCCACTCTCGATGACTGCTTCCTGGATGCTAAACTGTAATCGTGCCAGTTTGTGAGTTAGTCCTGGAAGTTTTCATCTCGCAAAATTAGGTCGTTTTTAACTCTTTAAAGTGTGTATACAGTGAATTAATGTGTGCCTTAATCCAAAAGTGTGACATCGCTTTTGAGATAAACACCATATCAACTGTACATACAGTGAACCCTCGTTTATCCAGACCCCGATTATCCGGATGTCTCGCAATCCGAACAAAATTGTAAGGGAACGGAATTATTGGACCAGTTTATTGCAGACGACTTTTGAAAACATTGTGGGTAAAGGAGAAATTGCTCATGACGAGCAATTTCTCCTTTTCCCACAATGTTTTCTGCCATATCAGAAGATTATCTTTGAATTTCATCACGTTTTGATATGTCTTCTGCAAACTCTTTCAATTTGGGACGGTCGACAATTTGGCGTTTGCTAAAGGGTTATAAGTATACACCGCTCATACAGACCGTTTATGTCTTAATGTAATTAAGAACATGCTCTGCTTCATTAGTCCGGATTATTCGGTAAACCGGACATTTTGTTGGGAACGGACATGTACGGATAAACGAGGGTTCACTGTACTTAGATAAATTGACGCTTTTTAACTCCAATTCTCTTCCCATCTGTGAACATGGACACCATTAATTGTGAGATAGATGATAAACCTTTTACCATACGCCAAATTTTCGAGTTTCACATATTAAAAGATCTTGCAGACCACATTTCAAAATGTGATGAAATTGGAAAATAATCTTCTGATATGGTAAAAAAAAATTGTGAGAAAAGGAGAAATTGCTCATCACAAGCAATTTCTTCGTTTCGCACAGTGTTTTCCAGGTCGTTTGCAACGAAAACTGGTGAAATGTCGTTATTGTTTGGTAAGTGGTTAAATGTTTCTCTTGCTTTCCAGATTTGAATGATGTGAGCAACGTTAAGGACCCAATGTCAAAAGTGAAGGCGGGGCTTGTATCGAAGGATGACGCTCCTGTCAATTTGAAAGCTGTCCACATCAGAGCAAAACTATTGGACTTGGCTTCAGAGGTAGGCTTGATTTTTTTTACCCATTACCACACAATTACGACATTTTACCAGTTTGTGGCAGACGGATCTGGAAAACTTTGTGGGAAAAGGAGAAATTGCTCTTGAAGAGCAATTTCTCCTTTTCCCTCAATGTTTTCTGCTCTACCTGAAGATTACTTTCAATTTCATCACATTTTGAAATGTCGTCTGCAATCTCTTTCAATTTGGGACAGTTGAAAATTTGGCTTTTCGTAAAGAGTTAAATGATTCCTTTGTATTTGGTGTATGTGCCCTGTCCAAATTGGAAGCAACAGCAGACAACATCAAAATATGATACCGGTAGGGATTTATTTGGACAAAAGGGAAAATAAACTTTTTATGAGCAATTTATTCTTTTGTTGCAATCGTTTCTAGAGTACCTTGTTGAATCTTTTATAAGACGAGCCTTAAAATTTAACACTTTAAAGAATTAAAAGTGATCTAATTTCCTACAACTATTTTTTTGTATGTATTATATAACAATACAGTTGTTGTGCAGTTTTAAAGGATCAACTTTTAACTTTCAAATTTCCTCACATCTATGAACAAGCACCTTCAAGGCCCCATTCATTCATTCATTCATTCATTCGTTCATTCATTCATTCATCTATTTATCTATTCATTCATTCATCCATTCATTCATTCATCCATCCATCCATCCATCCATTCATTTATTCATTCATTCATTCATCTATTTATCTATTCATTCATTCATCCATTTGTTCTTTCATTCATTTATTCATTTCTCTATTTATCTATTCATTCATCCATCCATCCATCCATCCATCCATCCATCCATCCATCCATCCATCCATCCATCCATCCATCCATCCATCCATCCATCATCCATTCATTCATTCATCTATTTATCTATTTATTCATTCATCCATCCATTCATTCATTCATCCATTCATTCTTTCATTCATTCATTCAGCCACTCATTCATTCATTCATTCATTCATTCATTCATTCATTCATTCATGTACTCATCCATTCATGTACTCATCCATTCATGCATCCATCCATTCAATCATTAATAAATTCACACACTCATCCATTCACTCACTCATTCATTCATTAACTCATCCACCCATTCACTCACTCACTCACATACTCACCCACTCACTTACTCACTCACCCATCCATTCATTCTTTCAATATACCAATTTCATTAATTCCCATACACAGGTGATAGTATTACAAGAGTATGAGAACAACAGTAAGGCCCCCCTAGAAGCCAAGTATGTGTTTCCACTGGGGGACCTGGCTGCTGTCTGCGGATTTGAAGCCTTCATCAATGGCAAACATATCGTAGGAGAGGTGAAGGAGAAAGAGGTGGCCCATAAAGAGTATAAAAAGGCAATTAGCGAGGGACATGGTGCTTATTTGATGGACCAGGACGAAGAGACACCAGTAAGTAATGTATTGTAGGTACAGGAAGAGATTCTGTTAGCTATGTTGGTCCTATATTATCATGTTTTACACTTAGAGAATAAAAGATTAACAACAGGTATGGTGTTTATCTGATCAGGATTAAGAGACTCTTGCAAGTTCTGCTTAGGGATTCTGTTAACTACATTGGTCCTTTATAATCATTTTTTACACTCAGGGAAAGATTCTATAAGCAAGATACACAGACTAACAAATACCTCATTGTGAGTACATGAAGGGATTCTGTCAGCTACATTGGTCCTTTATAATCATGTTTTACTCTCAGAGTATGAAAATTATATAAGCTAGGGACACAGTGTTTATCTGATCAGAACAAAAAGACTCTAACAAGTACTGCATCGTGGGTACATGAAGGGTTTCTGTTTGCGATGTTGGTCCTATATTATCATGTTTTAAACTCAGAGTATAAAAGATAAACAACGAGTATGGTGTTTATCAATTTTATCAGGAGGAAAGGAGTGGAGTTAGTCACAAGTTTGTTTATTTATTTTATTTATCTACAGTCTAACTTGTGTTAAGCAACCACCCTTTTAAGCAGCCAACCTGCCTTAAGCAACCACCACAGAAAGTCCCATTGTTAGATTTATAGTGTACATCAATTTGTGTTAAGCAGCCAACCTGTTTTAAACAGCCAATCTACTCTGTCCCATAGGCTGACCTCTTAACACAAGTTTGATTGTATATGGGTTTTACATCTGGTCGACATTATATAAGTTATGTTGTAATGCCTGACTCATAATGATGGAACAAGACAAGATGAAACAAGACCCCCATACATGATTGCCCATAAAAGCTAGTCGGAAGACTACCTGTTATGTAAATCACAATACCTTCATTGGGGTTTAATCATGCAAAGAGAGACCTGATTTCAAGTTGCGTACTCTAACCACTAAGCCATGGAGGCTCCCAAATCAGGTTTGTTATTGAATAAAGTAAGGTGTTGTTATAAAATTGAAGTATTGCTTAAAAAATATAAAACTTACATTTTCTGGACACACTTAAAATAATTGAGGCAAATTTTACTGACAAGCCCATGCTTGCTTATCAAGGTTAGGTGATTTTAACACAAGATGGAGTGTGGTTATAGTATAACTGAACCTTACTTTTCTTTAGGACATATTCACAGTAAGCGTGGGAAACTTACCCCCAGGTGCTTGTGTGCTTATCAAGATAACATATGTAGCAGAGCTTCAAGTAGAAGGGGAGATGATCAGTTTTCAGTTGCCTGGAAGTGTTGCTCCATGGAAAAAACAGTCATTGAAAGAAATCACTCAGGTATGAAATTGAAAGAAATCACTCAGGTATGAAATTGAAAGAAATCACTTAGGTATGAAATTGAAAGAAATCACTCAGGTATGCAATTGAAAGAAATCACTTGGATACACAATGACTTTGTCTTTATGTAGGTAACTTGTTTACCTGTTTCTAGCAGATTTGTATTTTTTATTTGATAGCATGTCGAATTCGGAATACAGGTTCTGAGTTAAGAACTGGGTCTGTAAGATATTTGTTTAGAAAAAAACATGAATAAATAAAACAAAATACTTCCTGCAAAGTATTTACAGTTTATTTTTGTGACCTTGACCTTACATATGCATTGGAACATTTGGATTACTTTGTATTTTTTGTTCAAAGCATTTAAAAAAATTATGCAAGCTTGCATCATCTTTAACTGAACCAATGGAAAGTCCACAGAGTAATATAGTTTTATTGACAATCTTTGTTATCTTTAATCTTGGTTGCCAGACTTTGTTTTTGTTAGACAATACTAACAAAGTATTTTGATTAACCATACAAATAAACTTTTATTTTCTTCCCCAGGCCTTTTAAGCACTGTGGGGCGCTAGCGCCTGAATTTTAATAACAGCAATCCCCCTGCACCTTCATTTGTTCACAGCACCTTTAATTTGTCAGTAGTGCTTTGAATTTGTAATACTTGCTTCTGACATTGTTTGATATATTTTATTTGGTTTAAAAACAGTGATTATTGTCTTTTTATTAAAAAAAAGTACCTTGAAACTGACCATTTTGGGATGCACATTTAAAAAGAAATTGACAGGGGAATGGTGTGCTCGCTGTTATGCAAACATCCCTCCCAAAGCATCAAGCACCCCAGCGCTTGAAAAAAGTCCTAGGGAAGACCCTGAAAGGTATTGATTATTTAACTTCACAGCATGAGACAGAGACACATGAGGTGAATCAGGGGGAAACCAGTGTCCAGGTTGCCGTGGATATGCCCTTTGACATTAGAACTATTGAATGTCCAACGCATGAAATCAAGGTTAAGGTAAGTTGACCCTTAGAATGCTGGGTAATTTTCTAAAAATAGGTT
Source organism: Cerastoderma edule (assembly GCA_947846245.1). Classification (NCBI taxonomy): domain Eukaryota; kingdom Metazoa; phylum Mollusca; class Bivalvia; order Cardiida; family Cardiidae; genus Cerastoderma; species Cerastoderma edule. The sequence continues at coordinate 3,131,381 of OX401407.1, forward strand.
TTTGTGTCGTCTGCTTTCCAAAATCTTAAATATCTGCTTCATTTTGATGAGGAATGATACTCAGAGTAACAACTTACTTAGTAGCTGGCGGGGATCTAACCTGTTTGCATAAGCATGAAGCAGTTTCAAGCATTTTTAGGGTTAAATAGGTTGACACTTTATGCATATGTAATATACATCTTAGATTAAACTGAAAATCTGAGCTCTTGACTATTTCTTAAAACAATATTTCATACTTCACAATTCCCTGATGTTTTTTTTCTTTCTTCAGGAAATTTTTTGCGTCAAAACTGGTATACTTGGATAGTATCTTGAATAAAAGCACACTATTGCAATGTGACACGTTATTGGAAGCATTTTGGAGAGATGTTCCAATGAGGTGGTATTTTCTAATACATGTATTGCTTTTCTTGATATTGAAAGTATAGGGAGTGTTGTTTTGAACTTAAGCGACTTAAGCTGTTATTTGATGAGTGATCCAATCTTTAAGAGATATACATGAAACCTATCATCTGGATGATTCAGGGTAAGGCATCTGTAGACCTGTCAGAAAACAAAACAACTGCCGATGGTTTTCACTTTGTTCTTATTTGATATACAGAGAACAGTAATTGAAGCTCCTGTAGAAATGCCAGAAAACTAAATAACTGCTGATAGTTTTTGGTTCATTCTCATTTTATATCCAGAGCACAGTAACTGCAGTTTATGTAAAATTGACATAGACCCAAACAACTGTTGACTAATCAGCTTATTGTTATTCTATTTTGCAGAGAACGGTAACCAAGGCCACTGTAGAGCTGACAGAGAACCAGTCTATTTCAGATGGTTTCCAGCTGTTGATAGGTCTGGCTGAGATTCATGTACCCAGAATGTGGGTCGAAAGGAAGATAGGGGAACCAGGACATCAGGTTTGACAATATGACACAGCAATACAAAAACTGTATTGTTCAATGACATTTTATTTTAACTTTCAGTTTTTCTCTTCTGTGCTCAAGTGCCTATGAATGAAAAGATTGGGACATGATTTACTTGTCTCCTACCACTGATCTTGTTCATGATAATGTTCATTTGGGAAAACAGATGCATGAGCTGCGTAAAATTTTGATTTGGAAATGCAAGGAGTATGATCATGTGGACTGACTGCCGTAAAATGACTGAAATTTTGTTGAAACAGCTTGAGTTTCATTGAAACTCAAGCCCTAATTAGTGGAGAATTTTGTGAAACACTTTAGTAAGTCCTTCACAAACATGAAGCTTTAACAATAGTATTTTAGTCCTGCATGGCCCAGTGGTTAAAGTGTAGGTCTTGTGACATGGGGTTCCTGAGTTCAATCCTCTGCAGCCACATAGGGATTTTTCTTTGAAGTGTCCTATGGCAAGACACCGCAGAGTCCTGCCTAGTACTGGTTAAAATCCAAAATGGTGAAATCCAGGAAAACTGTATTATGAATGGAATACTGTTGGCATGGCATTAACCCTTTACCAGATGCCAAATTTTCGACTGTCCCAAATTGAAAAAGTTTGCAGACGACATTTCAAAATGTGATGAAATTGAAAATAATCTTCTGATAGGGTAGAAAACATTGTTGGAAAAAGAGAAAAGCATGTTAAGAAATTGTTTGTTTGGTAATGGGTTGAAATACATTCCCTTTTACCCCAAAATGTTTATCAAAGTAGTCTGCAACAAACTGGTCAATGTCGTTATTGTTTGGTAATGAGCTAAAACCCATATAAACAAAATACTATAGTAAAACACTATATCTTCAACCAGTTTTCGTTTTATTGCAGGCATGCATGCTGTCATTTTACCCAGAATTTGAGGCCTGTGAAGTTGATGATGTTAATGTTGTACTCTTACTTGACATGTCCAACTCTATGAAGGGAGATAACTTGAACAACACGAAGAAGATAGCATTACTCACCTTGCAACATATTCCGCCGACTTGGAACTTCAATATTGTGGTGTTTGGAACAGGTATGAGAACTGTGCTTCCTCCAAAGCTATTTTCATGGCTGTTTGCTTAGGCTAAAAATTCTAATGTTTAGTCACTTATTTCATAATGCCTCATGTTTGCGCATCTGCTACAAACCTTTGGGACAAAACGGAATGTGTTGAATTCTATTTTTTTTTATATCATAAAAAGTATATAACTTTTACAATCATTATTTGGAATAAAACCTGTACTGTTTCGAACCAGCGCCAAGAATTAGGGGACCTAGTACATATATATGGCAAAATGCGTATACACTGTATATTCATTCCAGATGGCACAACAGATGAAAGAATTACCAGTTCTTGTATAGAAACAGATGTTTTCATCGCAAGCTGTCTTAAAGGCCCATTAAAGGAGATTAATGATATATCAAACTATATAATTTGGTAAACTTTTGGACATATTCAAAAAGTTATCACCAGAAAACACCATCAGCACAACTTAAATGTCAAAATAAACCAGAAATAACCCAGATTAGTATTTTTTATAATTCAGATTTCCTGATTCTTCACCTCTGACATTGACAGTTGATACACACATTTTTAAACCAACCAATCAGAATTCGTTATTTGAATATATAAACAAAGAGGTTGTTGATAAACATGATTGAATTGGAGACAACTATATTTCAAGCACAAAATAACTTATTTTAAATGAGTCTATTGAATAGGGTCTCAATGCATTCCTAAACTAATTCTCATGACTTTTATGAACATAATAAAAGAACTCCATATATTTTTTCAGCAGTTTATTTGTACTCCTCTCCTTTGATGTGCCTTTAAAATACAACTTAAAAATTTGTAATTCCTATCAAAGTGATTTGGGCAACTCACTATGTTGTAAAAGCTTTATCCTTATTTCATCTTTTTCTACAGCTTTTAAAGAGATTTTCCCCGTCTGTGTGAAGAAAACACCAGCCAATGTAAAATTGGCCACCCAATTTATAATGGTAAGTTTGATTAACCCATTAACAAACAATAATGAAATTTTACAATTTTGTTGCGGACGAGTTTGGAAAACAATGTGGGAAAGGAAGGAATTGCTCATAACGATTTCTCCTTTTCCCACAATGTATTCTACCCTATTAGAGGATTATTTCCAATTTCATTACATATTGAAATGTCGTCTGCAAACTCTTTCAATTTGGGACAGCCGAAAATTTGGCGTTTAGTAAAGGGTTGAACACTTTACTCAATATTGACTGACTATGTCATGCATGTTCCAGGAGAAATTTTGAAACCACTGTAGGGACCTCCTTGACCTAGTGGCAAGATACAGAACTTTAAATCACATGGCCCCTCTCAGTGTGGGTTCAAATCCCTGTATGGATTTTCATGAGAGGTAGTCTTCCGACTGACTATTGGTTCTCCCTGGCTGGTCTTGCTTGATAGATATTATCTTAAAAAGAAATACAATACAGCAATGCAACAGATCTTTAGAGACTTCTTGGACAGAAGATACCAATGATGCGTTCTTTTATAAAAAAAAAAAATCTCCATATTGAAAGGTAAAGTTGTTTTGAACTAACGCTAATTCTAAGCATGAAATGTTTAATAAAAAGCTACCCTAAACAAATTTCTCCTTGTCCCACAATGTTTTCTGCCCTATCAGATGATTGTTTTTCAATTTCAACACATTTTGAAATGTCGTCCGCAAACTCTTTCAATTTGGGACAGTCGAAAAATTTGCTGTTTTGGTAAAGGGTTAAGCAAAAAATTGTGTAAAATTAATTTCTGGTATTTTTTCCTTTCAGGGTTTGAGTGCAACCTTGGGTAACACAGAGGTGATTCGACCAATGCACACTTTCTACCTCCTCAAACCGGAGAGTACGGTGCAGAACATCTTCCTCATCTCTGACGGACACATCAACAACGAGGAGGCCATGATGAGAAAGGCACTAGAGAACTTTCAACATTCCCGGATATTTACAATGGGGCTTGGGTATAAGATTACTATTTCTGATTGCTGTTTCTATATAGATATTCTATCATACATGGTCATTTTGGGGTATCCATGCCCTTTGTCTATACTTAGCCTTGGTCAATACTATGTATTATAATCACATATCAGCGGCTCTTTGCCTTATAAATGAGAAAGACTGATTCTCCAATTTAATATTTTATTTGTTGCCTTTGTGTTAATTGTTGAACCCTTAAAACTGAAATCAAACAATAAGGTTTTCTTATTATACAGCTCTACACCATATTCCACGACGTTGTATAATTCAATATTTTCAATTACAGTTATAGATTGTACTGCTTAGCATAAATTTACTCTAAGTTTATTATACAATGCAATTGGAATAGTTTTCTCTCAATGAGCATGTTCCCGTCCTTCTGCAGTGCACACATATGTTTGTTGTCGGATACAAATGAATAATTTCCTGTTACATAACTAAGGCAGGACTCAAGATGCACTTCATACTTGAGTACAAAATCTGTATACAGAAATCTGCAGTTAACACAAACTTGTATAGTCTAGATCAACATTAGAAGCTAGTAGAATGAATAAATAGTCTAACTAGCATCACTGATCAACAATAGAAGTAATGACTAGATTAAAATCTTGACAAAATAACACAAGTTCCAAATGAAAATATGTGGCAAGAGAAGGATTCCTTTATTTAAACTTGTACAATTGGAAATCCTTGGCTCATTCTGTTACATCAAACACCCAGAGGTTGCGAATATAGCCAACACACCACTAACGAACGACAACTTTTGTTGGACCATGCTTTCAATAGAAATACAATGCTAAGTTATTCCATAAACATCCTAGAACTCATATTAATTATGCCAATCATAAGCATCATATAAACCAAAACATCAATTACATTTATTAGACATGATTTACATGTATATCATAACAAAATATTCATGGAGAACAATTGTATTGTTTCAATTTGGTACTGGGCAAATGCTTCTCATGTCACATTGCACTAATTTGTGATAGGCTTCAAAAGCAAAAATAGTGATATATATGTAGCAAAAAGCTGATTTAACCCTTGACCAAATGCCAAATTTTCGACTGTCCCAAATTGAAAGAGTTTGCAGACGACATTTCAAAATGTGATGAAATTGAAAAAATAATGTTATCCCATAATGTTTTCCTGAGTTGTCTGCAATAAACTGGTCAAATATTATGATTGTTTGGCAAAGGGTTAAAGCTCTTGAAGTACATTTTTTCTAATATATAGTGTTGTTCCATGTGATGTTTTAGATCAACAGCAAATCGCCATTTGTTACGAGCCCTAGCGCGAGTGGCTGCAGGTGCCTATGAGTTCTTCGACCCAAAAGCCAAGTCCAAATGGGAGAGAAAGGTATGAGGAATTCTGCAATTGGTTATATGTTTTAATTATCTCAGGGTATTATCAAACTGAAAGATTGGCATCTGGAAGACATGAAAATATTTGTACAGTAGAATATCTATACCTCAAACATTTGATTGACAAACTCCTCTATATGTCAAAGTCGATACAGGGTCATGAATAATACAGTGATAATTTTTGGCCCAACAAATCTCTTTAAATTTCAAAAAAACTCATTACTTTCATTCATTTTAAGCATTTTCTATAGAAAATCCCATTGATTTTTAAGTTTCGGACAAAAAATCTCATTGATTTAATTTAGAAAAAAATCACTGATAATGTGTTCTTTATTGCCATGTCTTTATATTCTAGATTTTTATACGTCAAACTCTCTCTATGTCGAACATTTTCATGAGGCCCCTTACACTTTGAGATTTAGCGATTCTTCTGTATTAAAAAGAAGTTATTGTTTGGATCATCAATTGCTTCTTTTCCCACAAAAAATCGAAGCTCTCGACAAACAATCCAGGGTCTGTTCAGGAATGGGGTTAAGTGTTCACAAACAATTTATTTGTGTCAGCAATAAGAGAAAAAGTGTATCCTTTTTATAGAGATGTCCATTAATTATGTAAGCAATCGATGGAAGTAGAAAACACTAAAAACTATGATCAAATGATCGCAATATCATCAAATATTTTCAAAACTATCAATTGAGTGCAATGTTATTTGTTGAATTAAAAATAAATTAATTCATTATCATCATATGGCAAAAGTGACATACAGGGCCAGTTGCTATGATGAATCTATGAGCTTTACATAACTTATTTTGATGTTTAATACAAACTAAAATATGGTGACACTTTACTACAATACATTTATATCTTTAATTTCAAACAGCCCCTTTTTGCAAATTCCGGTGAAAGCATTTTGATTTTCATGAGAGGCAGTCTTGTGACTGACTTAAGGCACCCGATTGTTCTACCAAGCTTCAGGCATCGCAAGATAACTGAAATAATGTTGACGCAATGTAAAACCCCATATAGATAAATATCTTTCTATATAAAATAGGTCAAGTCGCATATCAACAAAGCTGCGCAGCCTGGTTTGACGTCTGTGAGAGTAGATTGGGAGCAACACGGAGCCGATGTGCCAGGCCCAACCCAAGCTCCTCGACAAATAACCGCCTTATTTAGTGGTTCCCGGCAGGTTATTTACGGCTACGTACCAAACTGTACAATGGTAAACATAATAATGTATTCTAGTTTTTGTTTGTCAGTGTTTTATTGTCTTTTCAAATAAAAGCTTTAATTAGCGGTTCTTGACAGGACATCTACAGCTATGTACAAGACTGTTGGTAGTAATGTTTAATGGTGTTGGTTTTTCAGTGTTTTATTCTGTTTTCCAACATTATCTCAATTAACTTCAAGGGAGGTTCCGATTCGCTAAAGTGTGAAATGGCGAAAACAAATGACTGCCATTTTAACTAAGGTTTGGAAGATTTTGTTTCAATCAGACAGAGATATATTTTTTTTATAAGTGAAGATAATGTATAATTCATCATTGCATTCTCACATACAAATTAATGAATTATTGATTTCAAACTGTAAAATATTTGAAGATATGTTCTTGTTTAAGTCTAGACAAGTTTCATATATGTGAAGTATAATTTCGTTGTACAAGTATCACACATTTCATGTTCAGCCAGGTTCATGGTGGAAAATCATGCGCTAAATTTTCTTTTTATCTATGTTTTTTCTTTCTTTTTTATGCCATAATATTATAGCTACCCGTAAATACAATGTCTTTAATGAAAAATTGTATGGAATACAGGTTAAAGTTAGCGTTATGCTGGTTATTTCAATAAATACAAGATAGTTGCAAGCGATTTGTTTTTGCTCTTAACTTAGAACTGTTTTTGGCTCTTATTGTTTGTTGAAATGCACTTAGGAGTTGTCATAAGTGCAATTTTTATCTTTCATAGTGGATTTAGGACTTTTTATGAAACTGCCTATGAAATGTCTTCTTTAAGGTATTTATGTTTGAAGGGTTTGCAAGTGTCCATAATTTGAAATATGACTTTGGCTTTTTGTTAGCAAGTATATTTGTGTGTGTTTATTAGGCCACCCTTCATGCAAACATTGGTGGAGAAGAAGTGAGCACCCTTGTTTCCACATCAGACCTTAGTATTACCAATGGAAAGGTAAGTTTAGTTTGCGTTGACTTTTTTATCATATACTTCATAAAGTTTACCATAGTTGACCATAGTATAACATATTTGTTTTACATCAATTGTGAAGGAAGCTTAAAGATTGTTCAAAGCCACTCTCAATGACTGCTTCCTCGATACTAAACTAGTAATTACACCGATTTGTGGGTTAGTCCCGGAAGTTTTCACCTTGCCTAATGGGGATTCAATCCCGGACCCTCGGTACAAGAAGCTGACACTATACCTTTCCACCACTGTCGCCCACATATGGTGTGAAGTGATTGGATCAAACTCAAATCAACTGCAGAAAGCATGACACTCAACTCTCTACCATCTGCAGACAACATTTTCTTTATTTGGTCTAGTGACAAAGATTGTGAATATCAAATATTTGACAATTCTCTGAGAGAGTCTCTTTAAAAGTAACATTTCCATTTCAGATATTACATCGTCTTACCGCCAAAGCCATTATAAGTGACTGGGAAGATGGAGTTCTCTCCCCTGATAAAACTGACCATGAGGTAAGAAATCGACATCATGATCATCATCGCAATCATCATCATATTCATCATTTTCACCACTATTATGATCATAATTATCATTATAAATATTATCATTGTCATGATTATCATTATTAATATCATCATGATCATAATTATCATTATAAATATCATCATGATCATAATTATCATTATAAATATCATCATGATCATAATTATCATTATAAATATCATCATTGTCATGATTATCACTATAAATATCATCATGATCATAATTATCATTATTAATATCATCATGATCATAATTATCATTATAAATATCATCATGATCATAATTATCATTATAAATATCATCATTGTCATAATTATCACTATAAATATCATCATGATCATAATTATCATTATAAATATCATCATGATCATAATTATCATTATAAATATCATCATTGTCATAATTATCATTATAAATATCATCATTGTCATAATTATCATTATAAATATCATCATGATCATAATTATCATTATAAATATCATCATTGTCATAATTATCATTATAAATATCATCATGATCATAATTATCATTATAGATATCATCATGATCATAATTATCATTATAAATATCATCATTGTCATAATTATCATTTAAAATATCATCATTGTCTTAATTATCATTATAAATATCATCATGATCATAATTATCATTATAAATATCATCATTGTCATAATTATCACTATAAATATCATCATGATCATAATTATCACTATAAATATCATCATGATCATGATTATCATTATAAATATCATCATGATCATATTTATCATTATTAATATCATCATTGTCATAATTATCATTATAAATATCATCATTGTCATAATTATCACTATAAATATCATCATTGTCATAATTATCATCTTATTCAACATAATTGCCATTATCATAATAATTATCATCATCATCAATTTCATAATCAGCATCTTCATAATTATCATAATCATCATCATCAAAATCATCATCATAATCGTCATCATCATAAGTATCATCATTATTGTCATCATCATTATGATCAACATCATAATCAACAGCTTTATTGGCATCCAGTCTATATAAACGGACAGCCCAGAGGTCCCCTAGACAAGGATGGTGGGTGTCTAACTATCAATGAGATGATGTTTATTCTTCATATGGTTTTTACAATGTGGTCAAGGGAGATCCATACCATCTTGGGATGACCTTGTGATGCAAGATAGAGCATTTGTTGAGCTGGATGGTACCATCCTAGAAGAACATCAGACGTGGAGAGGAATGTTACGTTCTGGACTGGGCAAACAGGCCTCGCCCTTGCCAATGGATTGATAATTGGCCAGTCAAATTGAAAATGAATAATGATGATGATGATGATATTGTATTTGCAGTATTCAGAAAAATTGCACTAACAAACTCATAGCTTATGGCATTAAATCCTTAACCCTCAGAATGCTGGGTAATTTTCTGAAAATAGATTTTTGTGTCATCTGCTTTCCAAAATCTTTAATATTGGCTTAAGTTTGATGAGGAAAGATACTCAGAGGAGCGGCTGGCCTGGATCTGTTTGCTTAAGCATGAAGTAACTTCCTATGAGGGAAGAAACAAGTGGGATAGAGGTTATAGCTGTGAAGCTCTGTGAAAATCTAAACCTATCAATACAAGAGACGGGCTCCTGTGTTGCCAACTGGTTAAGGTGGCAAACTTAGATCTCGGGGTACCAAGTTTGGTCCCACCGATAACTCCGGTTTAGTTGCAGTGTCCTTTGGCAAGCCCTAGCCTAGTACTGATGGATTCAAGAAAGCCGTAAGATGACTGAAAAATTGTTGATATGGCATTAAACACCATCCAAAAAAAATGAGACATGATAAAAGATGTGGAAGTGTCTTCCCTTTCATTGCTCTATATAATTTGTAGCATGTTTTATCACAAACCTTTTCTCTTGGGTTGAAGGATACTGAATTTTTGTTTGTGATGATTCCTATTTTGTTTTTCAGATTGTTAAAATGAACATGAAAGATTACATCATAGAGTTGAGTAAGGAATACTCTATTGTTACCCAGTTTACCAGTTTTGTTGCCATAGAAAAAAGGGATAAAGTAAGTATAAGTGAATAAGGAAAACTTTTGTACATTTAATTTACAAAGTGGCAGGGAGATAAGACGATTCAACAGAATCTAAATCGTATCACAAAATTGCAGCTTTAACTGCAACTGGTGTATCCCAAGCGTAACTCTTTCACAGCTGAATGAAAAATTAGTTTCAATAGAAAAGCAATTCGAGGATTCAGGGCAATACTATAGTAAGTGTTTATGAAGCACTTACTAAAGCCTTGCACTGAACCCCCGAGTTATAAAAGAGGGAAATGTGCTCTTGTTAAGAATGAAAGAGTAAAGATAAAGGTTTAGATTTGAGGGCATGAAAAGATCTTATACAATCAGGTTTTCCAACATGATTTTTCTTTTTTTGACAAAAGAAAAAAGAGAATAGATGTTTGATGTCTTGAATAGGATGCATTATCAGACATGGCGTATGAATATTATCCAGTCAGCTGAAGCAGAGCCAGATAACTTTTCCCTTTCAAGACACAGACCATCCATTCTTTATATCCTGTTACCTGAGCGGATTCAAATAGCAAAATAAATAGAAATGAAAAAGAAAGGAAGACAAACAGAAAATCAATACTGATAGGTGTGCGCTGCAATCACAGGGTTAATGCAGGACGTAAGTCATTTAGAAATCTTCTCATGGCGCTTTCTGAACGACTTGTGTCTGTATTATGTTGTTACCTGTCTTTTACACCATGATTCTGTGTCTGTATTATGTTGTTACCTGTCTTTTACACCATGATTCTGATCCTTTTACTATGGTCTCTTAACCCATTACCAAACAATAAAGACATTTAACCAGTTTGTTGCAGACGACTCTGGAAAACATTGTGGGAAAAGTAGAAATTGCTCTTCAAGAGCAATTTCTCCTTTCCTCACAATGTTTTCTGCCCTATCATATGATCACTTTTCAATTTCATCACATTTTGAAATGTTGTCTGCAAACTCTTTCAATTTGGGACAGTCGAAAATTTGGTGTATGGTAAAGGGTTAAAACAAGATTGCCTTTTATGATGTAGGATGAGGAGAAGAAGGCCGTTGATGCCCCATCTATGAGTGAACTAGTGGAGAGAGAAACAGTGGACCAGTTAGCATATATGGGATTTGAGGAGGTAAGGAGATAAATTAACATATTCTTTTTCATGAAAATTTCAATGACAGACAGACAGACAGACAGACAGACAGATAAATCTTTTGTTCAGTAACTTAAACTTTATAAAATTTCTAGTTATGTACAAAAATGAACATAATTACATTTCTAATTGTCAGATAGAATGTAAATGCAAATGAGTATAGTCTTGCCTTGAACCCTCGATATATGAATGTATAGTTTAACAAATGACATATTGATAGTATTTCACCTGGTATCATAGAAAACATTTATTAAATAGGAGGAAGTGCAAAGACGAATTCTCTTTATTTTTCCTCCAAATGAATCATAATGTCACTTGAAGCAGACATACAAAATCAAGCTAAAGTTTGTTAAGAGCTTATTCATTCAAACATGTTTTGGGGTTTTGTTAGTTGGCTGGAAAGAAATGTGTTATTGAATTTTTGCTAGACAAAGAAGACAGAAGCTGAGTTCACGCAGGATGTGGCTGAGATACTAACCAGCATCAGATTAAACTTTGACTCCAAACAGAAGCAAATTGAACTCATCCACAAAGGGTTTAATCTCCTAGAAGAGATTCAAGATACGGAGAAATCCTCTCAATACAAGAGCCAGGTAAATTGACCTTAGAATTCTATTTGAACAAAAGCTTATGTAACTAAGGTGAGAAAAACATGCAGCCACACCGGGACTCAATCCTTGGCCCTTCGCAAACAGTGTGAATGCTCTACTGACTGAGCTATTAGATCTGGCCCATTTACACATTCAACTCTTCCTTGTGAATCAGGACCCCTATGACACTTATACAAGGGTTGTATACAGATACAGAGAAGCCTCGTTTATCCGGACCCCAATAATCCGGATGTCTCGCAATCCGAACGAAATTCTAAGGGAACGGAATTATTTGACCAGTTTGTTGCAGACAACTTTTGAAAACATTGTGGGTAAAGGAGACACTGCTCGTGACGAGCAATTTCTCCTTTTCCCACAATTTTTTCTTCCATATCAGAAGATTATTTTTGAATTTCATCACGTTTTGAAATGTTGTCTGCAAACTCTTTCAATTTGGGACGGTCGACAATTTGGCGTTTGCTTAATGGTTATAAGTATACACATGCATACAGACCGTGTATGTCTTAATGTGTATAAGAACAGGCCCTGCTTCATTAGTCCGGATGATTTTGTAATCTGGAATTTTTGTTTGGAACGAACGTGTCCGGATAAACGAGGCTTCACTGTATTCGAAAATATCCGGATATTTCTTTGTTATCGGGACACATGACTTGGCATCATAATATCCATATGTTTTTTTACTCGAAATAGTGCAAGAAGATAGTTTATAAAATTAAACTTTGTTCTTTAAATGAATATTACATTAATAATCAGCGACATTGGAAGCCATGTGACCTCTGTGTGATTAAACACATCAAAATCATTAACATGACAAGGAGAACACAGAGGTCTATAGTAATCCTGGGGTAAATACTATGTATTGAACATACTAGTTCCATTTCAACAAAAATCATTACTGTTTTGGATCTATAGAATTGTTGAAATGACTTTATGCAACAACAAACTATTTTTTTTCAGTTAGAGGATGCTTTCTTCGAATGGGATCTGTCGAATGAGTTTGACTTTTCTAAGGAGTTTGGATTTAAACCCCAAAGTAAGTGTTTGACTCTTTCATTTTGTGTTGACTCCCTTTGATGCACCTGCAGCAGAGGACTTTAAAATCCATTATGACAAAGGAAGACTTTGTAAAAAGTTATGTCTCCAACCAATTTTGATTGGAAGACATTTTGATTTACTCCTGTCTGTCCGTCCATCCGCCTGTCTCGAAATATTGGTGGCTCTCTATTTCGAAAGTTTTCATACAATCCTTACCATACTTTTTGAAAATGTTTGCTGTTATGAAGTTTCATTCTAGTTTAAAATTTGGCAAGAATATCTCAAGGGTTTGGAATTATGGCCCTTGAATGATGAAAAATAAACATTTCAAGCTGTTCTGCTCTATTTTAGAAGTGGAAAATGCAATGTCTTAACAATGAAGCAACAATTTACATTTTTTTTTGGCAAACCAGGTTTTTCTAGACTTCTACTTGTTAATCATTCAGAAAACTGAAAAATTGTTGAAACAGTGTCAAGCCTTTTTGAAGCAAATTCTGCTTTTCTTACATTGATGTTTTGAATTCATCATTGAGAAAAGTCAAATGGGAGTCTTGAAGATTTGAAAACAAAATCACCTCAACCATTTGACTTCCATATTAATCAAACAGTGCAAATATGATTATTGAAAAACAAGAATGAAGAAACAAAATAGAATTCATACTTTTTGTAATTAATCTTAGTTTGAAGGTTCATTTTGATTTTAAAAAATAAAGCATCATGTACGGTCTAACACATGATCAAATGCTAAAATTTTCAACTGTCCCAAATTAAATGAGTTTGCAGATGACATTTTAAAAAGTAATGAAATTGAAAAGTTATCTTCTGATAGGGAAGAAAACATTGTGGGAAAAGGAGCAATTTCTCCTTTTCCCACAATGTTTTCCAGAATCATCCGCATCAAACTTTTCAAATGTCGTTATTGTTTGGTAATAGGTTAATGTATTGTAGCATTGCATGAAAGAAAGGATGGAGTGGTATCAGGTTTTGGACATTCTTTCAGACCGATTGCGGTTTTTTGGGGGCATTTAAAGATTTTGATCGAAGAAGGAACTCTCTGTGTTTCTCACACTCTCCACTGCATGAAACAGTGTAGATGAAAATAAACACATTAGGAAAATTTTTCTTTATTCTTTTCTTTTTTCATTCTAATCAAGGAACGGTCACATTGACCATTGCTACACTAACTGGTAAAACCGTTACCATGGAGATTGATCAGACCTCTACTGTAGGGCAGGTCAAGGTGAGTTTACTCTAAGGTCAAGGTGAGTTTACTCTTTACTTTGTCTTTTTATCCTTCAGGTACTAATATTTTAAAACTTAACCCTTTAAAATGCTGGGTAAATTTCTAAAAATAGACATTTGTGATGCCTGCTTTCCAAAACTTTGAGGATCTGCTTAATATTGGGTTGGAAAGATAGGAAAGTAGCAAACAGGTTAGATCACAGGCCAGCCGGCAATTTACTAGCAGAATGGCACAATATTCTTTCAATGTTCCTGACTGCTTTCCCATGTGAACATAATTAATCATTGATTAGAGAGGAATGAATCGTGGCATATTGACGTCATAAGACATGAGTTTTAATTGATTTAATTGAATCTATTATTGCAGCTATCCTTGATTCTCAGGGATTCAGAGGTATAAATCATGACCCAATTTCATCATTAAACACCAGTTTTGATTAATTTAATTGAATCTTGGGCAGCTTTCATTGACACCAAGGGAATTCAGAGGAATAAATAATTTCCCATTGAGGTCATTAAATGCCAGTTTTAATTTATCTATTCCAATTTTAGGCAGCTATCAATGACACTGAGGGAATTCCCCCAGACCAACAAAGGTTGATTTACAACGGAATTCAACTGGAGGATGATGGATTTATCAAGGATTATAACATCCAAGACATGTCAAAAATACATCTAGTGTTACAATTGAGGGGAGGTAGGAATTTATATTTACACTCTCCTAAATATGCATCTAGTGTTACAATTGAGGGGAGGTAGGAGTTTATGTTTACACTATCCTAAATATACATCTAGTGTTACGATTGAGGGGAGGTAACAGTTTATGTTTACACTATCCTAAATATACATATAGTGTTGGAACTGAGGGGAGGTAGCAGTTTATGTTTACACTATCCTAAATATGCATTTAGTGATACGATTGAGGGGAGGTAGGAATTTATATTTACACTATCCTAAATATACATATAGTGATACGATTGAGGGGAGGTAACAGTTTATGTTTACACTATCCTAAATATACATATAGTGTTGGGACTGAGGGGAGGTAGCAGTTTATGTTTACACTATCCTAAATATACATATAGTGTTACGATTGAGGGGAGGTAGGAATTTATATTTACACTATACTAAATATACATATAGTGTTGGGACTGAGGGGAGGTAGGAGTTTATGTTTACACTATCCTTAATATGCATTTAGTGTTACGATTGAGGGGAGGTAGCAGTTTATGTTTACACTATCCTAAATATACATATAGTGATACGATTGAGGGGAGGTAGCAGTTTATGTTTACACTATCCTAAATATGCATTTAGTGATACGATTGAGGGGAGGTAGGAGTTTATATTTACACTATCCTAAATATACATCTAGTGTTATGATTGAGGGGAGGTAGCAGTTTATGTTTACACTATCCTAAATATACATATAGTGTTGGGACTGAGGGGAGGTAGGAGTTTATGTTTACACTATCCTAGATATACATATAGTGTTGCAATTGAGGGGAGTAGGAGTTTATGTTTACACTATCCTAAATATACATATAGTGTTGGGACTGAGGAGAGGTAGCAGTTTATGTTTACACTATCCTAAATATGCATTTAGTGTTACGATTGAGGGGAGGTAGGAGTTTATGTTTACACTATCCTAGATATACATATAGTGTTGCAATTGAGGGGAGTAGGAGTTTATGTTTACACTATCCTAAATATACATATAGTGTTGGGACTGAGGAGAGGTAGCAGTTTATGTTTACACTATCCTAAATATGCATTTAGTGTTACAATTGAGGGGAGGTAGGAGTTTATGTTTACACTATCCTAAATATGCATTTAGTGATACGATTGAGGGGAGGTAGCAGTTTATGTTTACACTATCCTAAATATACATCTAGTGTTGCAATTGAGGGGAGGTAGGAGTTTATGTTTACACTATCCTAAATATACATCTAGTGTTATGATTGAGGGGAGGTAGGAGTTTATGTTTACACTATCCTAAATATGCATCTAGTGTTGCGATTGAGGGGAGGTAGGAGTTTATGTTTACACTATCCTAAATATACATCTAGTGTTACGATTGAGGGGAGGTAGGAATTTATATTTACACTCTCCTAAATATGCATCTAGTGTTGCAATTGAGGGGAGGTAGGAGTTTATGTTTACACTATCCTAAATATACATCTAGTGTTACGATTGAGGGGAGGTAGGAATTTATATTTACACTCTCCTTAATATACATATAGTGTTACGATTGAGGGGAGGTAGGAATTTATATTTACACTCTCCTAAATATGCATCTAGTGTTGCAACTGAGGGGAGGTAGGAATTCATATTTACACCTCCTAAATATGCATCTAGTGTTGGGACTGAGGGGAGGTAGGAGTTTATGTTTACACTATCCTAAATATGCATCTAGTGTTGGGACTGAGGGGAGGTAGGAGTTTATGTTTACACTATCCTAAATATACATCTAGTGTTGCAACTGAGGGGAGGTAGCAGTTTATGTTTACACTATCCTAAATATACATATAGTGATACGATTGAGGGGAGGTAGGTGTTTATATTTACACTATCCTAAATATACATATAGTGTTTGGACTGAGGGGAGGTAGGAGTTTATGTTTACACTATCCTTGGATGGAGTTGAACTTTTTATTCTTCAAGCATAATGGCAAGCTTAGAGAAACCATTGTGACAAAAGAAGAAATTGCTTGTGACAAGCAATTTCTCCCTTTGTCGCAATGGTTTCTACTAAATTTCCACCAAAAAATGAGTTTTTAAGAAAATACTTTGACAAGAAAAGAAGTTTTGAGAGAAGCAATTTCTAGTTTAACCACTATGGTTTCTACAAAATATCCAAAGAATAACTTTTTAAAGTAATACTTGCACTCAGTTACAATAAAATTGCGTATGTTCTAGAATAGTAAACAGTTAACATAGAAATATGTAAAATTCCCTTTTAAAGATTAGCTGATACGGTAAAATGTTCATATGACGCTTGTTAAAGAGGTAACAAATAAGATTTGTGTACAAAAGGCGTTAAAACAATGTGGGCCAGAAATTGCTTGTGTTAATTTCGTAAAACATACGGACCAATGAAAGCAGCTGATATTATACATAATGCATTATGGGAACTGGTACAATAGCACCTCTAAAGGGTTCAATGCAAGACTATAGTGAGTGCTTCACAAACATGAAGCACTTACTCTAGTATTGCACTGAACCCTTGCTTTATAAACGGACTGTATGTATCAATTGTTACAATGGTTTTAAATCAAACTCATCACTGAGAAAAAGTCCATTTTGATTGCTTGATTGTAAAGTTGCTGAACATCCATATTTTTTTATTACAAAAGAGAAATGGGCTTCAATGCCTTTCTGTGTTTTGGTGGAAGACTCTTATTCATTTCGACGGTTTTGCATGATGCGAAAAAGGGTAATGCAAACGTAGAATTAAACTTTTGTGAGACCCACATGATGATTGTATCTTAGATACTGTGCCTTACCTGTTGTTAATTGAAATTAAGATAATTGTTTATGAAAGAAACAGTTTAAAGGGTTTACTTTATTAGCAACATAAATATTTAATCTATGGTGTGTCAAACATTGCAATATTGTATAAAAATATTCGTTAGAAAAAACAAAAAATAATTGTTGTTGAAAAAAATAATGATTCAACCATTAAATCATTATTTTTTTACAACAATTATTTTTTTAAACCAATTATTTTTTTACCACAATTATTTTTAAGGAAAAATATTTTTCACACTGCAAAAAAACTAATGATTCAACAATTTGAATCATGGAATACATAAAGCCCGTTTGTAAACACGCGTTGCATTGTCAGAGAAAGAAAAAACAAAATGGCAACTGATCAAACCAGTTTCTCGCCCAATGAAATCTGTGTTTACAAATGGGCTTGAATCAGGGTTTTTTTTCATCTTGAAAAATAATTGTTCTTAAAGAACAATTGTGGTAAAAAAACAATTGTGAAAAAATAATTGTGGTCAAAAAATGATTGTTGTTGAAATATAATTGTTATTAAAAAATAATGATTCAAGTATTGAATCATTATTTTTTCAACAACAATTATTTTGTGTTCTATTTTATCCAATTTTTTGTATTCAATATTGCAATATTTATCTCGCCATATATGTCTTCAACACAAGATAATGGAGGGAAGAAAATGTCTCGATAATGAAGTGTCTTATAGTTTTGTAAATCTGTGATATCAGATAATACTTTGTAGGAAACTGTTTGCTAATCATAATGAATATTATCATTTTAAGGTCCAGATAGTTCAGAGGAATTACGATCTGCATTTACAAAAAGGTGAGTTGGGTTAAACTGTATAGTGCTGGAAACGACTTCATGCTTATGCAAACAGGTTAGATCAAAGCCAGCCGCCAAGTAAGTGGCGGCTGGCCTGTGATCTAACCTGTTTGCTACTCTGAGTATCTTTCCTCATCAAAATTGAGCATATATTTAAGGTTTTGGAAAGCAGACGACACAAAAATCTATTTTTTGGAAAATTACTCAGCATTCTGAGGGTTAACTGATTGGTAGATTTATTTGGTAAAAAGTGTTTAGTGTTTTATCAATGAAGATTATAACATGGCAGCAACATAGTAATAGAAGTATAAAAATCTTTATCACAAATGCAATAATGTTTTTAAACCATGAAAGTACACCAAATACCAAGGATAATTCAATAAAGGGAAAAGTGAATTTCCTTTATTTCCTTTGTGGTCCTTCCTTAACGATGGCAGTGCATATGAATGAAGTCAAGTTTTCTACTTAACTCATATATTAAAGGTCATATGTACAGGTTGGGTTTATTTCATAAAATCAAAATATGAAGTAAAAGAATCACATTGAAATTATTTGCAACATTTTAGCATAACGCATTTCGTCATAAATCACCGTCATAGCGCACCAATTAATGAAAGTTCGTATGACTTACTTCCCTTTGCTGTGACGTCATTCTTAAACCACTGAATGCCGCCATGTGGACCGCCATGTAAAGGGCGTGAAGAGCGATCGCTGGTTAGAATTGGTGTTTTTCTTCAAATAAACGATCCTAAAGTCATGGGTTGGATTGACAGCGCATTTTCTTTATTGAATATGATTCATATTATAAGAATATCAATTTGAAAAAAAAATTAGTGACTTAACCAGTGAATTTGCAAGGATTTGTCATTGCGTAAACCTGTTCATGTGAAAGGAACGGCTTGCAACTGGGATGATTTTCCTTGAAATGAATTATCCTTAAGACATTTTGTGGATTGACAGTGCATTTTCTATATTGAATATGTTTCATATTATAAGAATATCCATTTGAAAATGATAAATTAGTGACTTAACGTGTGAATTTACAAGGATTTGTCAATGTATTCATATGAAATGAACGGCTTGAAATTGGGACGGTTTTCCTCGAAATAGCAATCCTTAAGTCAATGTTTGGATTGACAATGCATTTTCTTTATTGAATATGTTTCATATTATAAGAATATCCTTTTGAAAAAATAAGTAAGTGACATAACATGTGAATTTGCAAGGATTTGTAAATGTGTTCATATGTAAGATTCGGCTTGAAACTTGAACGATATTTGTGAAAACAGCTATTTTTATAAATATTTGTTGAAAAAAGCATGTGTACTTTTTCGTCAATGATCGTGTATTAGCATTAAGGTTTTAATTGGACAGTAAACAAAGCCATAGATCTGAATAAACGAATTGTCTTTGAACCGTACATCGTAACTATTAACTATCAAATTCACCCTGCATTGTCTTATCAATGCATGAAATGAAACAGGAGAAGATTATAAATTGCGAACAAACAAACCGTATTGTAACCCAACTTACTTGTGATACGAAGGTTATCCTTTAACTCACATTTTCACCACACATCAACTTACTTGTGATACGAAGGTTATCCTTTAACTCACATTTTCACCACACATCCAAATTTCAAAACTAAACACTGGCACATTCAAGAGTATTTGTTAAAATCATCCGGCAACTTTCCAGTAACTCCACCCCCAGTAAGAGGTCTATGATTTCGAAATTGATTCCAATGTCGTCTTACTAGATCAAATGTTTTGACTTAAGAATTGTTCTTCATATTCACTTTACATTTATGTTCGTTTTCTCTCGTGTAAGTAGCCTTGACATATTGAGCATTTAATTTTCGGACAGGGTTATTAATTAACAGCTAAAACAAAAAAATCGTCATAGTTTATTTCACTAACAACCGTAAATAAACATATTTGAATTTATATTTTATGATTTTGGAATTTAAATATCATTTTGACAAAACTTGATTTTGATGTTAAAACAATTTTTTTGTTGAAAACATAGAGTTAAGACCGTTTTGGTTAATACTGATTATCATATACTGATTGAAGTGTCATACTATTCTAATAGAAAAGACAACATGTTCACTTCTTTGAATCTCATAACAAAAAAGTATCAGACATAAGTCACATTGAGAGATAGATATGTCCTTACACCTTATCAATCCAAACATCCTGTTAAAGTTTGCTCTTTATTGGTTATATCTTCACAATGGATTCTTTAGCAAAATTTAATTGCCGCGCATTGAAAGTGTGAGATTTGCCGCTAATTATTTCATGTCTGGAATAACAGGAAGTGTCTGACCTGTTAATTAACAACATAGATATTTAAGAGATTAAAGCCAGAGACAGATTATATATATATATATATATCAATCACAGCTATCCAAAACAGAATGAAGAAGGACACACAGGGTTGTCTTTAACAATTTTAAAGGACCTCGGATGGCCAATTGTTTATTGCAGAGGCTATCTATCGGCTAAACAATAAAGGACTTGAGACTTGAAACATACTGTGCAAATGTGGCAGATTGGTGTTTATTTGCATCACGACCCTTAGTCCTTGTAATGTCCGATGTTTGTTATTTGACCCTTTGTTTGTGATTAAAGAGGAAAACTGACAATAATCAATTAAATTGTATACAAAGAGATTATGTTAAAATGTGTAAATTATATATTTAATGATCTTATTACTAAATTATCAATATAAAGTTGTAATAATCATGTTTGAATACCAGCATTTCAGTGTGACATACGTCATTTAAACCAATATTACCAATGGCAAAAAAATGAGGTGTGTGATAATTCCGAAAAGCAGACGCTTAAGGCTGAACCCATTCATGAAAAATTACCATTTGCGTTGTTAAGTTCAGAGACAGTTTGTGGATATCAAATATTCATTATATTGAATTTTCATTCAAAGACAACGGCAGATAAAAGAAATTTGGTTGTTTTAATCGGTTTGTTATGGCTTATTTCATAGCAATCAACGTACAGTTTTCATTTTGTCTCATTTATGTACAATGGCAACGTTTCTACGATTATGTTAAAACATAAAACAAGTTTTGCAAAAAAGAATAACTAGATGCATTTAAGCGTTTAAAATCCAAATACATGGCAATGCAATAAATTATGATGTGGGATGAAATCAACTTATTCTTGCAACCCTTTGAATTCTTAGGCAATATAATCGCAAAGCAGCGTCATTAAGTATTCGTAACTAAGTATGTAGCATAATTAATCTGTTCCAAAAAAACTACCTTGGCGAGTAAGAGATCAACGTGATTTATAGTTTTTTTGAATTTATCTACATTTTACACAGTGCAAATTATATATAAAGATCTAGCATGACTACACGAGGCTCAAACACCCAAAACTGAAAGTCAGAAATTGTTTTAATCACGAACATCAGTTCATCACAACGTTAATTTTGAAAAATATTTTCCTTTACCTGAGATCATGTGGGAAACAGCGCAACAAAGGACTTCAGGCTTTAATTATCAGTAGTAACTTGGTACATTGGGTAATAAAACAACGACTTATGATAAATATTTTAAGTCGCTCCGTAATACAGTGTACACGGTTGTGTGCTTTAACGCTTGATTGGTGTTTGGAAGTTAGATTAGTTTAGTCTGGTTTGCATTGACAGTCTTGAAACCAATACATCAAGGTAAAATGAATGTTGTCGGTGTGTTTCAAATAAGGGGAATTTAACAGTTACTCAATTAGAAGAATGAATTTGAAGCTTCTTCACCTGTATAAAATGGGGTACAGACAATTCCCCACTAGGATGATTCCCCACTAGGACAACTCCCCACAGGACAATTCCCCACTGGACAATAACCCACCGGACAATACCCCACATTTGTGTCAAATAGGACAATTCCCCACTGGTAAAATTAAATGGTCATAAAACATATTTGTTTCAATAATCTGAGTAATAGAAGTATTAGAAATATATTTTCAAACCAATATCTTTAATTTAAGGTCAAAATATTGGTCCATTCAGAAATCTTAATACAATGAGAATGAGGACAATTCCCCACTTTTAATAGATAATGGCAATACAATAAATCCTTTTGATATTTTCATGAAAATCTACTATTCAGGCAATAAATTAAAACTAATAAAAACTAGTGATCATGGATTTAATCATATTATTTTGACTTCACGGTGCATAATGTACACGTAGAAAAGAATGGGTTGCGGTGAAATTTTCCGATCAATAATAATTTATCAAATGATTGATTTAGGCAATTGAAAACAGATTACTTGATAAAATATATTTTGGTAAGCTTATAAATTTTGGATTGAATAATTGATTGTTTTGCTTCACACCTTTAATCATCCTTTAGCTACACCTTGCTAATGAGGTCTTTAAAGGTCATTTTATATTTCAATAATGTACATGTTTTTCAGTCTGTGTTGGATTTTCACTCCACTATTCTTCAATTCTTATTTTTTTTTTAATTCGGTCTATCATCCCTATGCATCCTTACATTCAATCACATTAGACCCCACATTCCATCTTTTTGAAATCTGTAAACATTTAAAAATTGATTTCATAATACTTACAAAGAGTCTTTTATTAGAATCTTGACTGCAAAGTAAAGTATTTCACATTAGGTTAAAATTGTCCCACCACATTTTGAATCAAAAGTCCAATTACATGTAATTGGGCATAGGTATAACTTGACTTTTGCAATACTACTAATAGTAAATTGTTACATGCATTCAGTTCAAGTCTTTTATCATGGTACAGTTTTGCAGAGTAAAAAAGGTACCATGCTCCAAATCTTTATTTTGATAATTTTTCCCTCTTATTTTCATTGTTAATGATTTAAAAATAACGTTCATAACACAATATCTACTTTATAAAAGAAAAAAAAATATACTTTATTTGAATAAATATGTTTTATATCAAATAGTGGATAATTGCCCCAGTGGGTAATTGTCCCAGTGGGTAATAGTATAAAAGAAAAAATATATACTTTATTTGAATAAATATGTTTTATATCAAATAGTGGGTAATTGCCCCAGTGGGTAATTGTCCCAGTGGGTAATAGTATAAAAGAAAAAATATATACTTTATTTGAATAAATATGTTTTATATCAAATAGTGGGTAATTGTCCCAGTGGGTAATTGTCCCAGTGGGTAATAGTCCTAGTGGGGAATGGTCCTAGTGGGGAATGGTCCTAGTGGGGAATTGTCCTACACCCGTATAAAATAGGCCCGATCATTTAAAGATCAATGAAATCAATTCTCTGGAAATGCCTAACAATGCGTAAACTTGTCGTCTTCGAAGTGAAAGTAACACAGCTTACTTTTCTTGTTTGGTAAATATATCTTTTGTTTATTTGTAAAGTAAACACGGTCCAGTTTACATATTGAAACTTTTTGCAGCTTTTATGTCCGTCGAAAAACGGGAGAAACTCGCAACACTGCGACCAAAAGCAGAATAACACCAGGAACCCTGTCAAGATACCATATTCAATATCCAATTTACGTTTCCAAAAACACAAATCAACACTTAAAATGTCCGAAATTTGTGGAAAACACCGTCTTTACTGAGACCTACATACTTCTTACTGATAGTTCATATGACTTTGATTCACAAATGACGTCACAACAAGGGAGATAAGTCATTTGCAAAAATCGATAAAGGTGAATAAAAGTAGTCAAAAAACAACCTTTTTCGCTTCTGTATGAGAAAAAAATCATTACCTACTTCATAATGAAACCATAAACTAATTCAAAAACCTTAAATAAAGAAAACTTCGTTCATCGGGAAGTATGACCTTTAAATGAATTGAATAAGCACCAACCAAATGAACTAATGTGACATCATGAACTAAAAGGAACTACCTATGGCTGTCAAGACTGAAATACTCTACAGCCCTTTTAGGTAATTGGGTAATTAGGTAATTTTCACTATAAAAGTTATCACAAAATAAAAATCAGTAATGTAAAGCTATAAAAGAATCTAACAATCGTGTGACAAATGCTTTTAAACCCTTTCCCAAACAACAAATTTCCAACTGTCCCAAATTTAAAGAAATTGCAGACGTCATTTCAAAATGTGATGAAAATGGAAAATAATCTTCTGATAGGTTAAAAAACATTGAGGGAAAAGGAGAAATTATTCATTACGAGCAATTTCTCCTGTTCCCACAATGATTTCTGAAGCCGTATGCAACAAATTGGTCAAATGTCGTTATTGTTTGGGAAAGGGTTAATGGCAGATTTGAAATGAATAGGCGTCACAATGTCCCTCAAGTTTTGGGGAAGATTAAGTTTATACCAAATTCTGTTCTCTCTGTTTGTCTATTTGCTTAACAGCATTTTCAATCATTTTTAAGTCAAATTCCTTTGCTTTTGATCCAGATCAGTTCAAATCAAGGAATACTAACAGCTTAACCCTTAAATTGCTGAAACAGACTTTATACTTATGGTAGCTGGTTAGATCTAGGCTAGCGACCAATTAAAGTGGAGACTGGCCTTTGATCTAACCTGTTTGCTTCTGGGTATCTTTTCTAAAAAGATTAAGCAGTTATTTAACGTTTGGGAAAGCAGACGACACAAAAATCTATTTTTAGAAAATTATCCAGCATACTAATGCTTAATACAGATGTGAGAGATAGCTATAGACTGAATCATCTTGCACAAGCTGTTAAAGAATGGTCTGTTGAAATAAAATAAAGCTTTTGGGAGAATTCCCTACAAGCACTATTCAAGAACGTTGGCTTGAAATAAGACAGTTTAGGACTGAATTCCATTTAGCGCACTGTTAGTGAATGATCACTTAAGATAAAAGACAGCTTCAGACTGAATACCTCTTCAGGCAGTGTTCAATAATGGTCACTTGAAATTAAGATGTCTTCAGACTGAATAATCGTACATGCAATGTTTAGGAATGTCCTATTAAAATGAAAGAAAGCTTCAGACTGAATATCCTTACATGCTTAATGTTTAAGAATAGTTTCTAAGAATAAAAGATAGATTCATGCTGAATTCCTTTTCACACACTGTTGAAGAATAGTCGCTTTGATAGCTTTTGACTTAATAAACCTTACATGCAATGTTTAAGAATGGTTTCTTCAAATAAAAGATAGATTCATGCTGAATTCCTCTACACACACTGTTGAAGAATAGTCGCTTTGATAGCTTTTGACTTAATAAACCTTACATGCAATGTTTAAGAATGGTTTCTTCAAATAAAAGATAGATTCATGCTGAATTCCTCTACACACACTGTTGAAGAATAGTCGCTTTGATAGCTTTTGACTTAATAAACCTTACATGCAATGTTTAAGAATGGTTTCTTCAAATAAAAGATAGATTCATGCTGAATTCCTCTACACACACTGTTTAAGAATGGTCGCTTAGATAGCTTCTGACTGAATAACCTGTGATGCACTGTTTAAGAATGGTTGTTTAAAATAAGATTGACAGCATTTCCCATTGCTGCTTCTGCTGCATGATACATTTGAAACATTTTTGAGCTTTTACTTTTTGTTACAATGGTTTTAAACTGATATCATATTTGTAGTGCTATTTGTCGTCTGCTGTTGCTTTCAAATTGGACCAGTAACATATATATGGGGGAATGGGTTGAAGACTAGCACCCCTGTTGATAAACTTCAAAATTGTGTAACATGGCCTTACCATGGCAACCCATGCTCTTTTTTTATGTTTAATTTAATCCTAATGGTGCCAACTTCATGCTTATGCAAACAGGTTAGATCCAGGCCACCTGCGCTTGGCTGCTGGCCTGTGATCTAACCTGTTTGTTACTCATGAGTATCTTTCCTCATTAGAAATAAGCAGATATTTAAGGTTTTAGAAAGCAGACGACACACACATCTATTTTTAGAAAATTACCCAACATTCTAAGGGTTAAGGATTTAAATGTTGATTGGTTTAGTATCAAATTTATTGTATTTGTCCCAACAATTGAATGTTTCATCTTTGTTTTGCTTCCATTTATGATTTTCAGAGTCACAAAACTTTGCGGAGCTAGAACGAGTAGAAGATATACATCTGTCAAGGCAAACAATGAAATTCCTAAAGAAGGACATGAAGAAGTAAAAAAGGAAGAAGACGAATTATCAGATTCTACATTTGACGGATGTGAAATGTTAACATGCATCCGTAAAATGTTAACACGCAGAGACACAATGAGTACAACATCTACATCTGTCAAGGCAAACAATGAAGTTCCTGATGAAAGACATGAAGAAGAAAAAAAGGAAGAAGACGAATTATCAGATTCTACATTTGACGGATGTGAAATGTTACAACCACCTCTATTGCCAGAAAAAGATGGATTAATGTTGGCAAACGCTTGCATTATCTCTGATGATGAAACATCTGAAGATTGGGACGAAGATTGGAGCGAACTTTCATTTGATCATGTACATGATAATATTGGTGATGAATTAATTGATTATGAATTAGATGAAGATCCTGGCATTCCACCTGTTATCTCACGTGCACCACCACCCATTCCACCTGTTATCTTTGAATATGAAACATATGAAGAACCTGACATTACACCTGATTCGGTACAACATTCAGGTCCGGTACATGATGCTATTGCTGGTGGAGGAAAAGGGATTTTGTCAAGGTATTTGAATGCAGCAGCAGAAGATATTAGTGAAGGAGATGACCCTGTAAGTAGCCCCTATGCTCAGTAATATCAGATATGTTACCGAATCCCTCATGTACAGAGAGATAAAAAAAAAATCTTTTTCCTTTTTTTTTTATAGATTCTTTTCTCAGGCATGTTAGAGGGACTATCACACACAGGGTTCAGGAAAATGCTGGTTTCGTCATTTTTGGGCCGAATTCGGTCGTACTGGACCAATTGAGAGTTGATGACAAAATCTGTCCAGATATTAGACAGATATGACATTTTTCACACCTAGCAATTCCTTTATAATCACATTATCAATCTGTGAATTGTTATCCCTGTCCAACAATGCCTGAGTGGCGTATAAATTGGGGATTAATTGTGAACAAACCAACACGCTTGATTGAGATTGGTATGTCACTTATTTGTTGCGCAAAAATGGATTATATTCAGCACATTTGGTGCGATGTCATTGAGTATATTTTATTTTTATGATCTAACTTTCAATTTGTGAGATACTCTTTGTGGAAATTCCTTATAACAAGCAATTCCCTGTTTTTTTTTTTTGCCTAATTTCCACTTCAGAAAGAGAATCAAGATTGAAGGCTCATAAGAGGAGATTACTGCTATATCAAACTACGTTATTTGGGAAACTTTTGGTCAGATTCAAATAGTTATCACCAAAATAACCCATCAGCACAACTTAAACGTGAAAGGCAATGAGAAATAACCCAGATTAGCAAGTTGAATAATTCAGATTGCCTAATTTTTCACCTCTGACCCTGTCAGTTGATACACAATTTTTGAACTGACTAATCAGAATTCATTATTTTGAATATGTAAACAAACAGGTTGTTGATAAACATGATTGAATTGGAGACAACTATATTTCAAGCACCAAATAACTTATGTTACAGGAGTCTATTCAATGGGTTCTCAATGCATTCATGAATTAATTCTCATGACTTTTATGAACATAATAAAAGAACTCCATATATTTTTTCATGAATTTATATGTACTCATCATCTTTCATGTGCCTTTAAGAACAATTGCTTAATTTGGTATATTATATTTCAGATGGGGTTTGGGTTATTTGATGATGGTGAGGAAGCTAATGGTAAGTTATTTTGAAATGTTATCCAAGTTTTTTATAAAAACTCGGTATTTGTCCCTTAGTATATTAATTACTGATATTAATCCTTTTGATTAGTGGAAACCTGTATGCTGAAGGTCTTTAAAGTTCTGGGTACCATTTTACTAAACAACTTACAGAAAATATTAGCGTTAGTCATAACTGATACACATGGATAGTATCTTCAATGAAAGTACAATATTGCAATGTGACACGTCATTGGAAGCGTCTCGGAGAGACGATTCCAATGATGTGTTACTTTGCAATATTGCTTCGCCCAATATTGAAATAAGAGGAATTGTTGTTTTAGACTTACGCAAATCTTAAGCGTAAACTGTTTAGGAAAATGGTTCTCCGGGATCTAGCTTTTCCTTCAACCATATATAGCGATACTTGGTAGCATTTTACCTAATGACTATAGGTTGATATTTGTGTAAGTCAAAACAGACATGCATGGATGTTATCTTAAACACAAGTCCAATATAGCAATGTAACACGCCATAGGAGATGTCTTGGAGAGACGATTCCAGGGTCCTGCGTGGCTCAGTGGTTATGGTGGTGGACTCAGAACACGGGGGTCCCGGGTTCGAGCCCCACCGAGGCCATTTAGTTTCGTGGGAGTGGCCTTTGGCAAGTCACTTCAGAGCCCTAGCCTAGTACTGGTATATCCAGGAAAGCCGTTTCAGAACTGAAAAATGTAGGAACGGCCCCGACGAAGAGGACCCATATGGGACCTGTGTTGGGTAATGACTCTAAGCTAAGCTAAGCTAATGACTTGTTACATAGCTATATTGCTTTATTCAATATTGAAATAATAAGGAAAGTTATTCTGAACTTGGACAAGTTCTTAACCCTTTCCCAAACAACAAATTTTCGACTGTCCCAAATTGAAAGAGTTTGCAGGTGACATTCCAAAATGTGATGTAATTGATTACAATCTTCTGATAGGGCAGAAAACATTGTGGGAAAAGGAAAAATTGCTCGATACGAGCAATTTCTCCTTTTCCCACAATGTTTTCCAGAGTCGTCTGCAACAAACTGGTCAAATGTCGTAACTGTTTGGGAAAGGGTTAATTAACTCAAGATGTTAAGTGAAGCACTTCCCAGGCACAGAAATAATAGGAGGATATTATTCTATTGTACTTACTACTCAGTATAAATGGATTATAGCACAGGGGCCTGAATCAATGCATACCTTATGTATATACTATAATAAAGACTATATATATATATAGAGGGATTTGGGAGGTATGCATTGATTCAAGCCCCTGTGGGTTATAGCTCCCAAAAATAGTCTCATTTGAAATTGCTATTGCCATTATATCTTTATTAACCCATTAGCAAACAAAGACGACATTTAACCACTTTGTTGCAGACGACTCTCGAAAACATTGTGGGAAAAGGCGAAATTGCTCACAACTACCGGTATATAAATTTTCCACTGACCCAAAATGAAAGAGTTTGCAGACTATATTTCAAAATGTGATGAAATTGAAAAATAATTTTCTGATATGGTAGACAATACAGTGTATTGTGGGAAAAGAAGAAATTGCTTGTCAAGAGCAATTTCCCCTTTTCCCACAATGTTTTCCAGAGGCATCTGCAACAAACTGGTCAAATGTCTTTATTGTTTGGTAATGGGTTAAAAGGAAATAACTCCTATTGTCACAAGCATTAATCTTTTCTTTAATTTGTTTATTTTCAGTTGGCCACAGACCTAGTCGATTATCCATGCGTCGTAGTAATCGCATGCAACAGGTATTTATTTGGCTTAACCCTTTACCAAACAATCCCAATCACTTAATGAATGACCATTTATTATTTACATTTCAAAGATGCTGTAAATCTGTGTTTTCATTGAATAATTGTGAAATGAGCATAAGGGCCTTGAGTTATTTGATTGAAAAACTTGTTTATGGATAGTATTGGGGTGTTCGATGCACCGTGCTAGCGTCAGGTGATTAGAGTTTCGAACCATTTTATGATCTGGGTCCAAGACTCTATTACCTACTTCAATATACTCGCAGGAAGGAGCTTACACATGAAAAGAGTGTCAGACCATTATAATATATAGTTCCAAAACACTCTTACCTTTTTAAATTAACTCTCAGGACGGAGCTTAAAGACCATTGGTTACAAGATAAACGACTTACAGAAAATTTTTTGCATGAATTAAAGCTGGTATACATGGATAGTGTCATAAATAAAAGTGAAATATGTGAAAGGTGAATATGTCACATGTCATTGAAAGCCATTTATGACATATCACCGGAAACGTCTCTGAGAAACATTTGCAATGGTGTGTTATTTTGCAATATTACTTATCTTACTGTTGAAACAATAGGGAAGGTTGTTTTTAACTTACACAAATTTTTAGCATAGAATGTTTAGTGAAACACTATCCAGGGTTCTGTTTTACTAGGCAACTTAAGGAAAATATTTGCGTAAGTCAAAAAAGATTGTATCCTAATTGGAATTAGTGTTTAACCTACATTTTCAGCCAATGAGAATGCGTCAATTTGAAATTTTTTGTTGGTTTATTTTCCATAAACTACTATTCGAGTGTTCTATCTGGGCTCTATGAGACTATTACTCTGGTATCACGCATGCGCATAAATGTGTAGTTTTAGGCTCCACCTCCAAATCAATGACACGTGTAAGCCTAGCCTACGGTAGCGATGGAAAATAGCTGTGACGTCACGGAGGAGAAATAAACATAGAACTAAATAAGAAGGAATTACCATTAACTGGGTTATAGGGTTTAATCCTTTATCCTAACATTGTTGTGGAAAAAAAACTAGTCTAAATCACTGATAAACAAAACTCAAACAAAAATTCCTAGGCAAGCACTGCCTATATGTCAATGGCAACCCTTTTGCCGTCTTTTACATTGCAATCTACATCATTGGTAGTGCAATTTCTACTTCCAAATATGGTATGGCAGATTCTTGGCATGCAATTGACAGCAGCGGAGGGCGTGGTTTATGTCGAATTTCAAAATACTGAGCAGCAGTTTATGCCATTCGCCGATCATAACCGTAGAGGCGTGGTTTGCCAGCGTCTAATAGAGCGCTCTATGGAAATGTAGGTTAAACACTAAATTGTTTAGAGGCTATATAGTGAAATTTAAACGACATAGAAACCCCGTCAGTCGCTATCGCTCCTTCCTTGGGGTTTCTATATCGTTTAAATTTCACTATCTAGCCTCTAACCTATATGTAAAATATTGTAATGTGTCACGTCATTGGAAGTGTCTTAGAGAGAGCATTCCAATGATGTGTTAATTTTCAATATTGTTTAACCCAACATTGAAATAAGAGGAAATGTTGATTTGAACTTATGCAACTTTTAACCCTTATAGTGCTGGAAATGACATCATCCTTATGCAAACAGGTTACATCACAGGCCGGCTGCCAAGTAAATTGGCAGCTATCTGTGATCTAACCTGTTTGCTACTCTGAGTATCTTTCCTTAACAAAATTAAGCAGATATCTTAGGTTTTGGAAAGCAGACGACACAAAAATCTAATTTCAGAAAATTACCCAGCATTCCAAGGGTTAAAAATAAAATGTTTAGTAAAACGAATCCTAGGTGAACAAGTCCCCAACAATAACAGCTGTGCCCCACAAAGGATCTAGTGAACTTAAAGGTCATATTTCCCGATAAACAAAATTTTCTTTAATTATGGTTTTTGAATTAGGTTATGGTTTCGTTATGACGGAGGTAATGATTTTTTTCTCATACAGAAGCGAAAAATGTTGTTTTTGACTACTTTTATTCACCTTTATCGATTTTTGTGAATGACTTATCTCCCTTGTTGTGACGTCATTTGTGCTTCAAAGTCATATGAAGGATCAGTTAGAAGAATCTAGTTCTCAGTAACGACGGTGTTTTTGCACAAATTTCGGACATTTTAAGTGTTGAATTGTGTTTTGGGAAACGTAAATTGGATATTGAATGTGGTATTTTGACAGGTCTTCTGGTGTTATTCTGCTTTTGGTCGCAGGGATGCGAGTTTCTCCCGTTGTCCGACGAACATAAAAGCTGCAAAAACTTTCGATAAGTTAACTGGACCGTGTTTACTTTACAAATAAGCAAAAGATATATTCCCCAAACAAGAACAGTAGGCTGTGTTACTTTCACTTCGAAGACGGCAAGTTTACGCATTGTTAGGCGTTTCAAGAGAATTGATTTTATTGATCTTTAAATGATCGGACTCAATTCAAAGTAATTTATACAGGTGAAGACGCTTCAAATTCATTCTACTTATTGAGTAACCGTTATATTTCCCTGAACTGATGTTTGTGATCAAAACAATTCCTGACTGTTAGTTTGGGGTGTTAGAGCCTCGTGTAGTCTTGCTAGAACTTTATATAGAATTTGCACTGTGTAAATGTAGATAAATTCAAGAAAAGGATAAATCACGTTGATTACACCTTTTTGAAAGTTAATTTCCTTGAATGACTCTCTTACTCGCCAAGCTAGTTTTGTTTGGAACAGATTAACTATGCTACATACTTAGTCAGGAATACTTAATTAGGCTGCTTTACGATTATATTACGTAAGAATTCAAAGGGTTGCAAGAATATGTTAATTTCATCCAACATCATAAGTTATTGTATTGCCATGTCTTTGGGTTTTAAACGCTTAAATGCATCTTGTTCTTATTTGCAAAACTTGTTTTATGTTTTAACATAATCGTAGAAACGTTGCCATTGTACATAAATGAGACAAAATGAAAAATGTACGTTGATTGCTATGATAACAAACCGATTAAAACAAGCAAGTTTCTTTTATCTGCCGTTGTCTTTGAATGAAAATTCAAATTATAATGAATATTTGATATCCGCAAACTGTCTCTGAACTCATCAACGCAAATGATATTGGGTTTGATCTTAACTTAAGCGTCTGCTTTTCGGAATTATTTAAATCACACACCTCATTGTTTTGTCATTGGTAATATTGGTTTAAATGACGTATGTCACGCTGAAATGCAGGTGTTCAAACATGATTATTACAAATTTATATTGATAATTTAGTAATAAGATCACTAAATATATAATTATCACATTTGAACATAATCTCTTTGTTTACAATTTAATTGATTATTGTCAATTTGGTAATTGGTCAATTTACCTCACATACAAAGGGTCAATCAACAAACATCGGACATTACAAGGATTAAGGGTCGTGATGCAAATTAACACCAATCTGCCACATTTGCACAGTACGTCTCAAGTCTCAAGTCCTCTATTGTTTAGGCGAAAGATAGCCTCTGGCGTTAATCTCTTAAATATCTCTGTTGTTAATTAACAGGTCTGACACGTTCTACTATTCCAGACATGAAATAACAAGCGGCAAATCTCACACTTTCAATGCGCGGCAATTAAATTTATCTAAAAAAAGTCCATTGTTAAGATTTAACCAATTAAGACCAAACTCTCACAGGATGTTTGGATTGATAAGGTGTCAGGACATATTTATCTCTCAATGTGACTTACGTCTGATACTTTGTCGTTATGATATTCAAAGAAGTGAACATGTTGTCTTTTCTATTAGAATAGTTTGACACTTCAATAAGTTTATGATAATCAGTATCCACCAAAACGGTATTAACTCTATGTTTTCAACAAAAAAACGTTTTAACATCAAAATCAAGTTTTGTCAAATTGATATTTAAATTCCAAAATCATAAAGAATAAATTCAAATATGTTTATTTAAGGTTGTCAGTAAAATAAACTATGACGATTTTTTTGTTTTAGCTGTTAATTATTAAACCTGTCCGAAAAGTAAATGCTCAATATGTCAAGGCTACTTACACGAGAGAAAACGAACATAAATGTAAAGTGAATATGAAGAACAATTCTTAAGTCAAAACAGTTGATTTAGAAAGACTACATCGGAATCTATTTCAAAATCATAGACCTCTTACGGGGGGGTAGAGTTACTGGAAAGTTGTCGGAAGATTTTAACAAATACTCTTGAATGTGCCAGTGTTTAGTTTTGAAATTTGGATGTGTGGTGAAAATGTGAGTCAAAGGATAACCCTCGCATCACAAGTAAGTTGATGTGTGGTGAAAATGTGAGTTAAAGGATAACCTTCGTATCACAAGTAAGTTGGGTTATAA
The DNA here is from genome assembly GCA_947846245.1 of Cerastoderma edule. Classification (NCBI taxonomy): domain Eukaryota; kingdom Metazoa; phylum Mollusca; class Bivalvia; order Cardiida; family Cardiidae; genus Cerastoderma; species Cerastoderma edule. Next base: position 3,165,789 of record OX401407.1, read on the forward strand.
TACGTTTTTTTTGTTCGCAATTTATGATCTTCTTCCGTTTCATTTCATGTATTGATAAGACAATGAAGGGTGAATTTGACAGTCAATAGTTATACGATGTACGGTTTTAAGGCAATTCGTTTATTCAGATCTATGGCTTTGTTTACTACTCAATTAAAACCTTAATGCTAATACACGATCATTGACGAAAAAGTACTCGTGTTTTTTTCCAACAAATATTAATAAAAATAGCTGTTTTCACAAATATCGTCAAAATTTCAAGCCGATTCTTACATATGAAAACATTTACAAATCCTTTCAAATTTACGCGTTACGTCACTTACTCTTTTTTTCAGAAGAATATTCTTATAATATGAAACATATTCAATAAAGAAAATGCACTGTCAATCCAAACATTGACTTAAGGATTGCTATTTCGAGGAAAATCGTCCCAATTTCAAGCCGTTCCTTTCATATGAACGCATTGACATATCCTTGTAAATTCACGCGTTAAGTCACTAATTTATTTTTTTCAAATGGATATTCTTATAATATGAAAAATATCCAGTATAGAAAATTCACTGTCAATCCAAACAATGACTTAAGAATCATTTATTTCAAGGAAAATCGTCCAAATTTCAAGCCGTTCCTTTCATATGAACAGGTTTACGCAATGACAAATCCATGCAAATTCACGGGTTAAGTTATTAATTTATCTTTTTCAAATTGATATTCTTATAAAATGAATCATATTCAATAAAGAAGATGCGCTGTCAATCCAAACAATGACTTAAGGACCGTTTATTTGAAGAAAAACACCAATTCTAACCAGCGATCGCTCTTCACGCCCTTTACATGGCGCATTCAGTGGATCACGAGTGACGTCACAGCAAAGGGAAGTAAGTCATACGAACTTTTATTAATCGGTGCGCTATGACGGTGATTTATGACGCAATGCGTTATGCTAAATTGTTGCAAATGATTTCAATGTGATTCTTTTACTTCATATTTTAATTTTATGAAATAAACCCAACCTGTACATATGACCTTTAACCCTTAGAATGCTGGGTAATATTCCAAAAATAGATTCTTGTGGCGTCTGCTTTTCCAAACCTTAAATATCTGCTCAATTTCGATGAGGAAAGATCCTCAGAGTAGCAAACAGGTTAGATCACAGGTCAGCCGCCAATTTACTTGGCTTGGGGGGGGGGGGTTGGAGGCTCATTTTCTTCCTGAAGGGACTGTCTCACAGATTGGTAATTTAACTTTAACTTTAACCCTTTACCAAATAATAAAGACATTTGACCAGTTTGTTGCAGGCAACTCTGAAAAACGTAATGAGAAAAGGAGAAATTACTCTCAACAAGCAAATTTCTCCTGTTCCCACAATGTTTTCTGCCCTATCAGAAGATTGTTTTTTCAATTTCATCACATTTTGAAATGTCGTCTGCAAACTCTTCCAATTTGAGACAGTCAAAAATTTGGTGTTTGATAAAGAGTTAAAGAATAAATTGTCTTCAACAGAATAAATTATAACATGGTTTTTTAGGTAACATAAGACTATATAAATAACAGCTCCCCAAACCTGTTTATAATCATACAGAAAATATATAAATTATTTGTGTTGCAGATATTGCAAATCGTTTAATCAAGTTTATTTTCGTAAAAAGCGAGCCATACTTAGAATAAGGGATGCTTTTTTTGTTAGATATCATTGTCATTTGGGTCTTATGAAACATTCAACAGTTCTTTTCACCAGACATTAGCAAGGTGTGCGAAAAGCAATTCCTGCAATAATTGATAAACAGGCTTTCCCATAGAAGGGCTGACAGGCGCAAAGGCTCACTTCAATTTTTTTTTAAAAATCACAGGATTTCAGCAGCTAAGAAGTGAGTTTATTGAAAATGGTCTTTGGTGTTGAAACAACAATTTTTATTATCAAATTTTTATCGTTTATTACTTGCAGAGCACAAATTTCTAAGTAAGGTATGTTTATTCATTGATCAAATCTGTTCAATTTGGAAAGCCACCAGACCACAACAATATGACTTAAAACCCCAATTGAACCACAAGGCATGTTAAGCCGTTTTAATATATGCATATAATATTAAACTTCTCTACTCTTGTGGAGTATTAACCCTTTTACCAAACTGTCTCAAATTGAAAGAGTTTGCAGATGACATTTCAAAATGGGAAGAAATTAGAAAGTAATCCTCTGATAGGGCAGAAAACATTGTGGAAAAAGGAAAAATTGCTGGCCATGAGCAATTTCTCCTTTTCCCACTATGTTTTCCAGAGTGGTCTGCAATAAAGTGGTTAGATGTCTCTATTGTTTGTTAATCGGTTAAGATGTGAATCCTTTCTCCTTTCAATTTAACAGGACAAAGAAACCAGCGTTGAAAAAGAGCTACCTTCTATGCCAAAACTAAAAAAAGAGGCATCTAAATCTTCTGCTCCTATTCTATTTGGTATGCCAATTGTAAGGAAAGCAAGTGTTCCCTTCTCAGCCCCTGAAATGGCTTGTGATTCCCAACTAGGCCCAACTCAACCACCTTCAGTTTCTAGTTTCTCAGTTGTCAAGGAACTTGCACCCCCACCCCCTGAAATGGCTTGTGATTCCCCATTAGGCCCAACTCAACCACCTCCAGCTTCTAGTTTCTCAGTTGTCAAGGTCTTGCAACTTGAGAACCCACCCCCTAGAGGATACACTCCTTCATTGGAAAGTCATGATATGTCTGTTCGAAAAAAATCACCATGCCTAAGTCTACGTAGAAAACAAATGCTACCATGTATACCTCCTCAAGGCACAAGTTTTCCAACTGAGAGAAGGGCAAATTCTGGATCGCTCTCGCCCAAACTATCAACAATACCTCCGGATGTTGATGACTCCTTTAATTGTGCTATTCTGGATGATCCTCAATCACTACTCAAAAACTTTCCTATAAATGAACCATGTTCTGAGACCACCTCATCAAATAATCAGGGTGGTCGGTCATGTGATGAGAGGGATAGTGATAGAATTGAAGGTTATCCACCACCAACTTCACCACCTTCTTCGCCTAGGATGACTAGGGGTCATGAACCCATGGCCAGGCACGGTATAACAACAGACACTTTCCTGACGGGCAGTATTTCATATTTATGCCTTACAGAGGACTCTGATCCAACTCCTTCTCCTCCCTTTACAGAGGACTCTGATCCAACTCCTTCTCCTCCTCCCTTTGCTCCTCCCACTTCCTCTCTTCCTCCTCCCTTTGCCCCTACCACTTCCTCCCTTCCCCCTCCCTCTGCACCTCCCCCACCCCCTCTTCAATCTCGTTTAGCCATTACCTCTTCATCTCTTCCTTCTCGCTCTGTCCCACCCGCTCTTCTTCCTCGCTCTGCCCCTCTCCATGCACTTTCATCAGCATCTACGCCTCCAGCAACCAAAATTTCCAAGACTGTGAGGGCCAAATGTCATAGAAGTTATACAAGTACATCTATTCTGCATTGCGAAGTATATGAATCCCCTGACGCCTCCCCTGACAGCGCCCCTAGGCCGGAGTTTTCACTGCCTAAAAAAAAAGAAGAGGTTGTTGAAAGTGAAAGAAAGGCCAGAAATCTAGTGTCATGGAGGACATCTTCCGTACTTAAACCATGCGGCTCATCAAGTCAGAGAAGTCAAATAAGACAGAAAAGGGCACAGTCCACACTAATGGTAGAGGATGCGAAATGTTCTTCAACTTTAAACAATAGTGGTGGATCAGGTATGTGATTTTGTAAATCATTGTTTGTAACATTGAATTTTAGAACAGAAGAGGGCCCTGTGTAGCTCAGTGGTGAAGGTTGCAGTCCTGGAGCTTGGAGGTCCTCGGTTCGAGCACCAAAGGTACCTCTGGGATCAAGGGAGTGTACTTTTGCAAGACATGTAATATCCAAGCCTATAACATTTCAAAATGTGTTGAAATTGAATAACAATCTTCTGATACGGCAGAAAACATTGCGGGAAAAGGAGAAATTGCTCTTTATGAGTTATCTGCAACAAACACTTGTTATTGTCGTTATTGTTTGGTAATGGGTCCTGGTCACATGTGTTGCTTTGTGGTTAAGGTGTAGGACTTGTGACACAGGGGTTCTCGGTTCAATCATCACTTACAACACTGGTTATTCCGTCGGAGTTTCATTAAGCAAGACACTGCAAAGCTCTGGTACTGGTGAAATTCGGAAAGACCATAAAATAGCTAAAGATACTGTTGACAAAGTGTTAAACCCCTTAAAAACATTTGATTGTTTCTTGTCCACATTTTCTCATTTCCCTTCTGGTATTGCTTTTTACAAAAAAAATAATAAAAGTCAGGCTATCAGCCTTACCAGCATGCCATGGAGTTAAAGGCACATGATAGGAGATTGATACTATATTTAACTATATTTTTTTGGTCAGATTTGAATAGTACAAAAAAACATCAGCACAACTTTAAAATGAAAGCAAACGAGAAATAATCCAGATCAGCCAGTTTAATTATTCAGATTGCCTGATTCTTAACCTCTTACCTGGTCACGTAATACACAATTGTTTAAACCCACCAATCAGAATTCATTATTTGAAATATGTAAACAAATAGATTGTTGATAAACGTCATTGATTTGGAGACAACTATTTTTCAAGCACAAAATAATTTATATAAAGGAGTTTATTAAATAGGGTCTCGAAGCATTCATTAATTCATTTTCATGACTTTTATGAACATAATAAAAAAAACTCTAATTTAACTCTATTTAATTTTTTTAGAAATTAATTTGTATTCATATCCTTTCATGTACCTTTAAGTGGCCATTTATTGTTACTGGTCTGACCAAGCCTGGGTATTGAACCTGTGACCTGTCACACACAAGGTTGACACCTTGCCATCGTTTCACCAATTTACTTTGTTCTTTTTTTCAGGATTTCATATGTCACAACAGATAGAAGATGGATTTGAAAAGCCACTGTTGGATGTTGATGAAGACTTCGCCAGCCCTCCAAAACCCAAACCTACTGTTGCTCTTACAGGTAGTTATTCTCACTTGCACTTTGTTCCCGGTGGTCACGGCAACCACATTTTAGACAACTGTGGATGTAACGGAGCTGACCTTGAGACAATGAAGGGTAATGGTATCGACTACTGTATCTTGCGGTGACATACAGTCGACTTAAGGTAGAAAACCCATAATCTGCCATTTTTTAGTGTATTCTTTCGTAGGATTACTTCCATCGTTCTTGGTATACATGGGACGGGGAATGAATTATCCACATTAAATGGAATAGTTCCAGCCAAGACCAGTGCATACTGAAAATGTCTGAGGTTATCGGACAATAGAATGTGTTTATAAAGGGTGGATTATGGTTATTCTGCCTTATCTCATTACCAAACAATAACAACATGTGACCACTTTGTTGCAAACGGCTCTGAAAATCATTTTGGGAAAAGGAGAAATTGCTCTTGTCGAGCAATTCCTCCTTTTCCCACAATGTTTTCTGCCCTATTAGAAGTTTATTTTTCAATTTCGTCACATTTTGAAATGTCGTCTGCAAACACTTGCAATTTGGAACAGTTGAAATTTTGGCGTTTGGTAAAGGGTTATCCTTAGCACACCCTTTTGGTCTCCTGGGCTTCAGTGACTAGTTTAAGCTCTTTTCAGCTCACAATGTGTTACAGATACCTTTATAGGCTGTAAGAAAACAAAATTTTATAGACTGTTAAAAAACATATCGATACATAACAGAACTTGTGTACCAAGACTTAACTGTCCAAAATCCCACAACACATAATGTTCCGGGCTACCTTGATTTTTAAAGAACATGATGTTATTGTAGGGTTACCAGGTATCAAAGTATTTAAACTCTATTTAAACTTTAACTCTCTGTCTATTTATAATATGTGAATGCAATCCATTTGTTGACTATGGAAGTAGCTGTAACAAGAACCGAAATTGTTTTGAAATTATTGTATTGAAGGATTCCAAATCTTTGGTGAAACATGTCACAGTAACTACAGTGAACCCTCGTTTATCCGAACCCCGATTATCCGGATGTCTCGCAATCCGAACGAAATTGTAAGGGAACGGAATTATTGGACCAGTTTATTGCAGACGACTTTTGAAAACATTGTGGGTAAAGGAGAAATTGCTCGTGACGAGCAATTTCTCCTTTTCCCACATTGTTTTCTGCCATATCAGAAGATTATCTTTGAATTTCATCACGTTTTGATATGTCTTCTGCAAACTCTTTCAATTTGGGACGGTCGACAATTGGGCGTTTGCTAAAGGGTTATAAGCATACATCGCTCATACAGACCGTTTATGTCTTAATGTGAATAAGAACATGCTCTGCTTCATTAGTCCGGATTATTAGGTAAACCGGACATTTTGTTGGGAACGGACGTGTTTGGATAAACGAGGGTTCACTGTAATTCTTACAAAAGGCACCTTCAATCTTTTGGAAAGTGCTTCACATTTTTGAAATGATTTGCTTAAGTTAGAGACATAGATAATGATAATGAATAGATTATCTGTGTGCTTTAGTGTTGCAATATGCCTTTAACTTTTATAAAACTATGATATAAAACCTTTTCCTTCATGTACACTTTGAGTGTTCAATGCAATACTATAGTATGCTCCTCACATTTGTGATTTGTATCAAAGTATGGAAGTAGCTTTGGCCTTTTTCTCCATTCACAATTTGAGTGTTCAATGCACTATTACAGTAAGTGCTTCACATTAAATTTTGTGCATTCTTTACTATAGTATTGTGATATCCCTCTAACTTGTGCTGATACTAGCGCTCAGAAAAACTGCAAAACTGGGTAATATGAGTTATAAATTATGATAGAATATGTTGAAACATAGCGAAAAACCACAAGATCATGACAATATTATAATGTCTGCACTATTTATTATCTTTTTTTTTAAAGAGCTGTTTTGATAAATTTGGTGCCCACCAACTTAACTTCATTGTTTACATTCTGGTAACATCTAAGATAGTAATAAACTCTCAGTTAAATGGGCGACGATCATCCAGTTAGTAAAATCATGTGAAACACATAGAAAATACTGTCTTTTATCCAATTTTAACAACGTGAACAATCAAAATGTCGAATTTCATGGGTTTTATTGTTTTCCAACGTTTCTCAGCTGACCTAGTTTTATGGCTTATTGTAAACAAACCTTATAGTGTTCACTCTTTTAAAAGCATCATGTGAAGGTATTACAGACCCAATTCCTCTGTAAAAGTGAATTTAAAGTAATTTCACGTTGATTTTCAATTATTCTAGAACTTTCACAATTTAAGTGTAAATGAGCGCAAGTATGGCTTTAAGCTACAGAAATAGTCTTGGCCTTTTCCTTTATTTACACTTTTAGGGTTGATGAAGCATTTCACGCTTTTGAAGGACTCTTTAGTCTTGCAGTATATTCCTTGTTATTGATTTTCTACCTCATGTTTGTTGAAATGATTATATATGGGGGGTTCAGTGCAATAGCTTAGTAAATCCTTCATGTTTGTGCAGGCTTTACTATGGTGTTGCAATATGCCCCTGACTGTAACCCAATATGGTGAAGAAATAATTTTGTTTGTACAATATTGCTGTAGTGGTGTTGTTAATGCTATTTATGTATAACCTTTTCCCAAACGCCAAATTTTCGACTGTCCCAAATTGAAAGAGTTTGCAGACGACATATCAAAATGTGATGAAATTGGAAAGTGATCCTCTGATAGAGTAGGAAACAATGTGGGAAAAGGAGTAATTGCTCATCATGAGCAATTTCTGCTTTTTCCACAGTGTTTTCCGAAGTCGTCTGCAACAAAGTGGTCAAATGTTGTTATTGTTTGGTAAAGGGTTACTGTAGACTAAGAAGGCAGGACAGATATATAAGAATGTACAATAATGCTCCTTTGTTGTTGATTATTGTATTTGTATTTTAGGTATCCCCAGAACTTACGAGTTAGAACTAAGTATGTATGGTATTGGTGTAAAAATACCCACCATTATTACTAGGACATTGGAAACCACTAAAAAGGATGAACTTCTATCACAGTTAAAGTTGGGCCAGCTAAAGGTAACCTTTTTGATATTTTGTCAATTTAGGAATTTTTGCATGCTTTTTTAGTTTGATGCCATTTTAAGCAATTTTTAATTTATATCCCAGGGTTAATTCGCTTAATCATGCTTTTAGTTACCTACTAGTTTAGTACATCCTGCACCTAACGAACACAATGCAGTCTGAGTGCTAGCATCAGGTCTCTATTTATAGATTGATTTACCCACAATCCTTTAACCCATTACCAAACAGTAATGACATTTGAACTATTTTGTTGCAGACGACTCTGGAAAACATTGTGGGAAAAGGATAAATTGCTCGTAACGATACCAAGCAATAACAGCATTTGACCAGTTTGTTGTAGTTGACTCTTGAAAACATTGTGGGAATAGGAGAAATTGCTATTTTTCCCACAATGTTTTCTGCCCTATCAGAAGATAATTTTTCAATTTCATCACATTTTGAAATGTCATCTGCAAAATCTTGACCTAAGTAGTTCCAAGAAAAAAAACAGTTTTAAAATGGCGAATTATGGGTATTCTACCTTAAACCAAGGCAATGGAGGCCCTATTAAAGTTTTAACAAATTAGTGTTCATTTAGATTTTGGTTTTCTCCTTTTCTAATTAAAGTCAAATAATTTTTTTTGTAAAGGAATTCCAACTACTTGACTGATTTTCTGTATTTCTGGTTGTCTGTATTTTAGGACGGCTGTTGGGAAATCAAATCTGGTTCCCAGTTAGAAGACTTTCTCTGTGTTGACATGTCTGTTGTGCAGGAAGTAATGAAGAGAGCTGGGCTCCAATCTCTAGGTATGTAATGCTATAATTGGATAGATTTTTGTAAAGAGTATTTCTCGTTTTGTTACAATAGTTTCTTTCCAATATCTTAACCCTTAGAATGAGGAGTAATTTTCTAAAAATAGATTCTTGTGTGGTCTGCTTCCAAGACCTTAAGTATCAGGTTAGATCCAAGCCAGCTGCCAAGTAAATTGGCCTGTGATCTAACGTGTTTGCTACTTTAAGTATCCTTCTTCATCAAAATTAAGCAGAAATTCAAGGTTTTGGAAAGCATATGACACAAAAATCTATTTTTAAAAAATTACCCAGCATTCTAAGGGTTAACAGTGCTGGGAGACAATTAATAGAGGGCGTCTTTTCCTTTAACTAGCATAAGGCATTGGCATGTTTATTTTATGTAGAATTTTTGTTAAATTGTTAAGCCAAAAAACTTGAGTATGTTGGAATTTTTCTTTATTGTAAGCAATTTTCAAGTTGGGATAGAATCTTGAGGCCAAAAAGCTTGCCTACATTGGATTTTTGACAAAAATTCCCTTGATTGTAAGCAGTTTTCAAGGTCCTGCATGGTTCTGTGGTTAAGATGTATGACTTGTGACAAGGGGGTATTGGGTCCAATTCTCACCAGCAGTACTGGGATTTTTGTTGGAGAGTCCTTGGGCAAGACACTTTGGACCTTGGCCTAGTACTGATGAAATCCAGGAAAGCCGTAAGATAACTGAAATGCTGTTGACATGGTGTTAAACCCTATGTAAACAATGAAACAAACAAAGCAAAATTTTCATTGAGGAAGTTGGCTGTTTTACCTCACTGATGCTGTTTTACCTCACTGATATAAGTAATGACAAGTTTTACAACTTTAACTCTTTACCACCTGCAGACGACATTTTTTTACTTGAAGCAGGCGACTTTAGAAAAGCTTTGTAAACATGTAATAAACCTTTCAGTTCTGCTGTTGTGATATGTGAATAGATTGTAAAACAATTGTGGCAAAAGGAGAAATTGCTTGCCACAATGCTTTTTGAAAGTCATCTACTACAAGACGCAAAAAGCATTGTGGCAATAGGTGGTAATGTGTTAAGCTATTTTAGGCTAAGTTAGGCTAAATGAATCTTGCTTCATACAATATCAATATTTTTTTCAGGTCAGAGTGCATATACAGACATTATGCAGGTCCTTTCAAGCATTATCGTCGTACTCACCCTCCTAAAGATGTATCAACCGAAATCAGCGACGATGGACTTTGATTTAGCGGACGCGTTTTTGCGTCTTTGCTTGGAGGTCAACTCAGAGATTACAGAGGCTGGTTACCCGCCCTTCGTTGTGTCAGCACTGACGTTCGTTGCGGAAGTAGAGCAGAGAAGGCCCCTGGTGTGTTCCACGCTCGAACTTGGCGCGACCTGGATCACATTTGTAGCCAAACTGATGGGAATGCACTGTGTGGACAAGAAGAATGAGTCCCTTAGAACCTTGTTCAAATCCGCATCGAAGTTATTCAATCCTCTTCAACACAGTGAAATTTTCGTATAGTGTTGAGAAATGTTTGCTTAGTGTTTCATGATACTTGAGGTGTTGAGTTTTTGGTTGTGAACTGTGTTTTCAGAAGTAAAATCAGCTGGTTAGTATTTCATAATACACATGTACTCGAGGTGTATCGACTGAAGTCTTTGTTTAGATTTTGGTTGTGAACTGTGTTTTCAGAAATGTAATCAGCTGCCTGTCACATGATATTATTATCACATGTTGTTGCTGTTATTATCATTACTTGTATTTTATTATTATTATTATTATTATTATTATTAGTAGTATTATTTTCAATATCTACCAATATTATGATCACATAATCAGAAAATTCTAACAATATTAACTGTATCATACTTTTCATTCCATTTATAAATGCATGTGATTCAATTGTTGTTATCATTATTATTATTTCTATTACATCATTTTACAAGTCTATGTAAATGCATTCTCAAATTCAGATAAAACTTCATTTATCAAAATCTTTTTCCTGCTCTGGATAATGATTGCATAACGTACTCCGTGGCCTAGTGGTTTGAGTAAAGAACAATTCACATAGCCCCTCTTCAAGTGGGTTAAAATCCCGGCGAAAGCATCTGTATTCTCATGAAAGGTAGATTCCCAACTGCCTTACAGAATGTCGATTGTTTTAACTAGCTTGGCTAGCCCTTATGGGCAAAAAAAGCTTAGTGGCTAATCAAAAAAATTATACATCATCATTGTTCAAGTATGTCATACCTTCTTTATGTAAACTAAAGAGCTATGATATTTATGCTTTAACCTTTTCCCAAACAATAATGACATTTGACCACTTTGTTGCAGACGACTTTAGAAAACCTTGTGGGAAAAGGAAAAATTGCTCGTAACAAGCAATTTTTCCTTTTCCCACAATGTTTTTTGCCCTATCAGAAGATTATTTTCTAATTTTATCACATAATGAAATGTCGTCTGCAAACTCTTTTAATTTGGGACAGTCGAATATTTTTTGTTTGGGAAAGGGTTTAAGTGACTATCTCACACATGGTGGTTATTTGTATATCAAACAACACTACAAAAACTGTTTTGTTTCAACAATATTTCATTTTGACTTCCAAATTGTCTCCTCTTTTGTGAATGAGCACCTTCAACAACAAGGATGGATGGTGGGAGACACATTCAGAAGCTTTCTGCCAGAGGAGGGAAAAATCTTGTTTAACCCATTACCAAACAATAACCACATTTAACCATTTTGTTGCAGACAACTCAGGAAATCATTGTGGGAAAAGGATAAATTGCTCATAATGATCACTTTCTCCTTTTCCCACAATGTTTTCTGCCCTATCAGATGATTACTTTCCAATTTCATCAAATTTTTTAAAAGTCGTATGCAAACTCTTTCAGTTTGGGACAGTCGAAAATTTGGCATTTGGTAAAGGTCTAGCTCATGTTTCTTTTATTGTGAATTGTAATGATAAATGTTTAATCTGTGATTCTATTGTTAAGATTTTTTCTGTTACTTTTACTTAATTATACAATAGAAATTTATAACATAACAATGATTTTTATAGTTACTGAGAAAAGCCCAAGAAATATTTTATACAATGTAATGCTTACATTAAAATGTAGATATTTCAAACTCTATCATTATCTTTTGATTGCATTAATGAATTTTTTATCTTTGATTCAGTTGCTGTTGTTGCTATCTTTAAATTTGACACATCTTGTCATAATTAACTCTTCCAGACAACACATTACAATTTATTTTTTTATTTAACCCTTATAGTGCTGGCACCGACTTCATGCTTATGCAAACAGGTTAAATCACAGGCCAGCCGCCAAGTAAATTGGCGGCTGGCCTGTGATCTAACCTGTTTGCTACTCTGTTACCTTTCTTCATCACAATTAAGCAGATACTTAAGGTTTTGGAAAGCAGACAACACTTATCACTATTTTTAGAAAACTACCCAGCATTCTAAGGGTTAATGGTTTGTCATCTGTTTCTATAAATGAACTGGTCCCCAAATTCCATAATTATAAGGAAATGTGTTGACTTCTTTTGTAATGTAAAGGTGTTTGTTTTATATCTAGCTTTTCATAATCATTTAACCAGTTTACCTGTGGAGATTCTAACTCTGATGTACTTTCTATTAAAATCTTCTGGTTGACATTGCTTGTTGTTTATCATTACATTGACCACCTTACAGCATTAGCTAAAAATATCCCAATGATTCAGTTCATTGTGGTTTATCATTACATTGACCACCTTACAGCATTAGCTAAAAATATCCCAATGCTTCAGTTCATTGTTGTTTATCATTATGTTGTCCACCTTACAGCATTAGCTAAGAATATCCCAATGATTCAGTTCATTGTTGTTTATCATTATGTTGACCACCTTACAGCATTAGCTAAAAATATCCCAATGCTTCAGTTCATTGTTGTTTATCATTATGTTGTCCACCTTACAACATTAGCTAAGAATATCCCTATGATTCAGTTCATTGTTGTTTATCATTACATTGACCACCTTACAGCATTAGTTAAAAATATCCCAATGATTCAGTTCATTGTTGTTTATCATTATGTTGACCACCTTACAGCATTAGCTAAAAATATCCCAATGATTCAGTTCATTGTTGTTTATCATTATGTTGACCACCTTACAGCATTAGCTAAAATATCCCAATGATTCAGTTCATTGTTGTTTATCACTACATTGACCACCTTACAGCATTAGCTAAAAATATCCCAATGATTCAGTTCATTGTTGTTTATCATTATGTTGTCCACCTTACAGCATTAGCTAAAAATATCCCAATGATTCAGTTCATTGTTGTTTATCATTATGTTGACCACCTTACAGCATTAGCTAAAAATATCCCAATGATTCAGTTCATTGTTGTTTATCATTATGTTGTCCACCTTACAGCATTAGCTAAGAATATCCCAATGATTCAGTTCATTGTTGTTTATCATTACATTGACCACCTTACAGCATTAGCTAAAAATATCCCAATGATTCAGTTCATTGTTGTTTATCATTATGTTGAACACCTTACAGCATTAGCTAAAAATATCCCAATGATTCAGTTCATTGTTGTTTATCATTATGTTGACCACCTTACAGCATTAGCTAAAATATCCCAATGATTCAGTTCATTGTTGTTTATCACTACATTGACCACCTTACAGCATTAGCTAAAAATATCCCAATGATTCAGTTCATTGTTGTTTATCATTATGTTGTCCACCTTACAGCATTAGCTAAAATATCCCAATGATTCAGTCCATTGTTGTTTATCATTATGCTGAACACCTTACAGCATTAGCTAAAAATATCCCAATGATTCAGTCCATTGTTGTTTCTCATTATGTTGAACACCTTACAGCATTAGCTAAAAATATCCCAATGATTCAGTTCATTGTTGTTTATCATTATGTTGAACACCTTACAGCATTAGCTTAAAAAATATCCCAATGATTCAGTACATTGTTGTTTATCATTATGTTGTCCACCTTACAGCATTAGCTAAAAATGTCCCAATGATTCAGTTCATTGTTGTTTATCATTATGTTGAACACCTTACAGCATTAGCTAAAAATATCCCAATGATTCAGTTCATTGTTGTTTATCATTATGTTGAACACCTTACAGCATTAGCTAAAAATACCCAATGATTCAGTTCATTGTTGTTTATCATTATGTTGACCACCTTACAGCATTAGCTAAAAATGTCCCAATGATTCAGTCCATTGTTGTTTATCATTATGTTGAACACCTTACAGCATTAGCTAAAAATATCCCAATGATTCAGTTCATTGTTGTTTATCATTATGTTGAACACCTTACAGCATTAGCTAAAAATGTCCCAATGATTCAGTTCATTGTTGTTTATCATTATGTTGACCACCTTACAGCATTAGCTAAAAATATCGCAATGATTCAGTTCATTGTTGTTTATCATTATGTTGAACACCTTACAGCATTAGCTAAAAATACCCAATGATTCAGTTCATTGTTGTTTATCATTATGTTGACCACCTTACAGCATTAGCTAAAAATGTCCCAATGATTCAGTCCATTGTTGTTTATCATTATGTTGAACACCTTACAGCATTAGCTAAAAATATCCCAATGATTCAGTTCATTGTTGTTTATCATTATGTTGAACACCTTACAGCATTAGCTAAAAATGTCCCAATGATTCAGTTCATTGTTGTTTATCATTATGTTGAAGAAAGCATTTCAACAAATGAAGGTTGCAGTTTTTAATATTTTCCTCAGGCATATCAATGCTCAAGTAGCAAAATATTTGTATGTGTGAATGTCACAAATTTGCTCATAATTATGAGCAGTTCTTATAAAGGACTTTAAACCTTAACAAAGCCAAACTTTCAACTGTCCAAAGTTGAAAGAGTTTGCAGACGACATTTCATGATAAGACGAAATTGGAAAATAATCAATGCTCAAGTAGCAAAATATTTGTATGTGTGAATGTCACAAATTTGCTCATAATTATGAGCAGTTCTTATAAAGGACTTTAAACCTTAACAAAGCCAAACTTTCAACTGTCCAAAGTTGAAAGAGTTTGCAGACGACATTTCATGATAAGACGAAATTGGAAAATAATCAATGCTCAAGTAGCAAAATATTTGTATGTGTGAATGTCACAAATCTGCTCATAATTATGAGCAGTTCTTATAAAGGACTTTAAACCTTAACAAAGCCAAACTTTCGACTGTCCAAAGTTGAAAGAGTTTGCAGACGACATTTCATGATAAGACGAAATTGGAAAATAATCAATGCTCAAGTAGCAAAATATTTGTATGTGTGAATGTCACAAATTTGCTCATAATTATGAGCAGTTCTAATGAAGGACTTTAAACCTTTACAAAGCCAAACTTTCGACTGTCCAAAGTTGAAAGAGTTTGCAGACGACATTTAATGATAAGACGAAATTGGAAAATAATCTTCTGATAGGGCAAAAAACATTGTGGGAAAAAGAGAAATTGCTCAGAGCAATTTCTCCTTTTCCCACAATGATTTCCAAAGGCGTCTGCAACAAACTGGTCAAAAGTACTTATTGTTTGGTAATGGGTTTATCCAATTTGACGTCCACATATTGCAATATTAGCTCACCTGAGCTTGCCCAGCTAGCTTTTGTGATCGCTTAATTCCCTTGTAGGTCGTCCAACTTCAAACTTAGAAAGATTTTCTAAGTACCACTCTGGTTGGCACAATAGACCCAATCCTCATCAAAATTGCTCAGAAGGTTTTATAATGAAAATTTCTAAGTCAGGATTGGTCAAAAAGTAGGTCATAAGGTCAAAAGTGGAGGACAGCGCAGCAGTCCTGAGGTAGAGCGTTTGACCTTAAAGGTTGTGGTTTCCAATCCTGTTGATTGCAGAATCTACCTTTAAACCTTTCATTTTTCCACATTTGGGGCAGGAACTGGCTACCTACCGATATCCAATACGCATAATGGAGAGTGATTAATTGAAGTGGAAAGAACCTGTTCCACAATCTAAGAAAATGATTAAGTCTATACTAAATAGAAGTAAAGACTTGATACTATAAAATAGAATTTTGTGTCATCTGCTTTCCAAAACCTTAAATATCTGCTTGATTTTGATGAAAAAAGATAGTCAGAGTAGCAAACAGGTTAGATCACAGGCCAGCTGCCAATTTATCTGGCAGCTGGCCTGTGATCCAACCTGTTTGCATAAGCATGAAGTGTGCTCCAGCTCTATAAGGGTTAAAATAAAATAATCAAGCATGATGTAAAAGCATGGTCTTCCTATTTTGTTACATGGACAAAAAACAAATAACACACAAGTAGGATAATATATCACATTTATTAATATAATTAATAGAATATACTTAATACAAATACATAATCAGATGTTAACAAAACAATAAAATCTGTAACTAACATTTTAAACATGTGTAAACGAATTAAAAAAAGTCATTTTTTTAGATTGAATTTAAAAGCGATTTTAATAGTTGTTCAGTCATTTTGAGATAGTCGGTGCACCTTTCCATGCTCATCTTGTTTCCCCACCAGTTTCACACAATATCATTTGTAACCCTTTGTCAAACATCAAATTTTAGACTATCCCAAATTGAGAGAGTTTGCAGATGACATTTCAAAATGTGATGATATTGGAAAATAATATTCTGATAGGGCAGAAAACATAGTGGGAAAAGGAAAAATTGCTTGTTACAAGCAATTTTTCCTTTTCTCACAATGTTTTCTGGAGTTGACCGCAACAAAGTGGTTAAATGCTTTTATTGTTTGGAAATTGATTAAACTGCTAACTGCTTTCCCAAATGAACATAAAAATAAATTGATCATCAGTGGTCAGAGAAGGTTAAAGCATGATTCCCTCATTAAATGTTGGAAAGAAAAATAGCCTAACAGGGTCTCAAACTCACACCCCTTGTATATCAACTGTCATGTTACAGGGGAAGGAAATTTTGCAATCAAAATAGCAGATAACAATTGAAAAAGCAAAAGCTTTTAGTAGAATGAAAGTTATTGCTGGAAAATTGTTTGCAACAGACACTCTAGTTACAGACCAAGTTACTTGAACTACCTCAATCAAATGAGACTTGTACCAAATCCAAATTTTACATTACTTTTGATCACAAGTAATGAATATATTTCCTTTTAGATAAAGGAAAGAAGGCCCTGTGAAATGAGGAAAAAAAGGCTAAAAATTTGCAATTTTGTCGCATAGTTTTGGGGCAGTGTTAAACTCGAGGGTCTATTGCAAGACTATAGTATAAATCACTAAGTGCAATACTAAGCTAACTTCTTTTTAAATGTGAACGACTTACGTTAGGAATGAATATGGCATTGATATCTGCTTCACAAAATAGAACTAACATTGATTTACTCAATTACAGCGCAAGATTGTTTCCCTCGGTTATAGTGCAACATTGCTTCTCTTGGTTATGGATCAAGTCACTTTAAGGGCAGAGCATTGCTTTCCCTGGTTACCAAAGCCACAATGATTGCACAGCTTTCCGGAGATTGGAGATTTTACGATTATGTTACTACACAGGAAACACTTGGTTGGTCCCACACCGCCCCCTGGTGTGTGAAACTGACAGAGAAAAGCGTTGACACAGAAAGGTCCTGGGTGCACCTGGTTCCCACACACCACACACATGTCTTTGTTCATGAAGATTGCATTTGGGAACCGGCTTGCTCGCTTGTTCTGACAGAAGATGCAGATTTGAACTGGAGAAACTTTTCCTATAACAGGGTCTGCCAGGTTACTACATCTGCATTTCTGGAAGTAAATCAACATCCATACATTCATCTATTTCAATCATTGCCTGTCAAATGGATATTGACAGATCCAAAATCAACAGAGGACAAAAGTGTTACAGATAAAATCTTTGTGATTAAAAGTATAAATCATTTAAAAAAAAAAAAGTAAATGCGTTTTTTGAATATCTAAAGCTGCAGCAGAAAATGATACATTATAATGAAAAATATAGTTTGCAAGATTGGGTAGAAATCGTTGTGGTGAAGCAAAAGTTGCTTATGACAGGAATACAACAAAAATAGCAAGAAATACATTTCCCCAAGGCTATTGGTTGGAAACCACACAGACAAAAGGTCACAGATATTTCAGGAGTATCTGTAGCAGATGCTGTAAAGTGAGATATCATGAAGAAAGGAGTTTATATCATCATGGTGCAGGCATTAATAATCTGAAAATTATTGGATATGATATTGTTGATGCTATGTAAAATCAATCAATGATTAAGGGCTTGCTTAATTTGGTATCTGAATTCTGCAAGGCTTGCTTAACTGGGTATCTGGGATCTCCCAAACTTGCTTAACCCTTTACGGTATATAGCACCGTTCGCCGCCTTATCGATTACCGCATAAAACGCTTTTCGGCGTTATACCTATTACCGTATAAAACCTATTTTGACGTTCTATCGATGACCGCATAGAACGCTTTTTGACAGCTGAAAAAATGTTTTAACTTTAACCCTTAATTACACACATAAACACATATGTCACTTTCATTAAATTGCATTTTCCTCTTAAATAAATATGTTTTCTTTCATTTCCGATGATAAAATCATTGGGTCAAAGTTTAAACTTTTGCTCTAGAGAGAATCTTTTGATAATGGTCCCACGACACCCTTCTGAAAAGATGCTATCAAATTGAGATGAAGGGTATTCAAATTACCAACCCAATCAATATGAGAGGCCCTTAATATCCGGTCATAAAAGATCAAAACCATGCCGATTTGTAAAGACTCGATAAGGATTTCATGCAATTTAGAAAATTAACACATTTCTAAAAATACTATCCAATTAAAATGAGAGCGAGCATACGGCACGCGACCCGTAAATGATGTTTATGACGCAGAGCTGTTGTTCAAAGTTGAATGACGAATGAAAATAAAGCCGTCGAATAAAGGACGTTATAAAGACGGCTACTTAAAGTATTATGTCAATTTTGGTGCTTCCGATCGCAGGTAAGACATCAATGTAGATTCAGAGAAGTCATTTGATCGGTCTTTTGAGCATGAAGATGATGAAATGCTGATAAACCTTACCAATTCGCGGACAAGCAAATTAGATTATTCCTCCGACTCTGACTACAACAACGAGCTTTTGGTAGGTTCATCACCCATGGACACATATTTTACGGAAATATAGGCATGATTCGTTGCCATAATGATTTGATTGATACAGTTTTACATGTATTAGAGGACCAGATTTGACTACTTTATGAAACAATATTGCGTTGAAAAACATTTTTTTATATTTGGAAACGGTTTTAATGGAAATAGAAGTAAAACGATTCAGTTTTGTTGAGAAATACAAAGACAAAGCATGTTTCAACAAAATTCCCTGCAATTGAAGACAAAACAGAAAACAAATTAGGGATCTCTTAGGGGGAACACATACGTCATTTATTACTCTTGATTTTGTATAATTCACACCGCAATATACAGTTTCATTGTTCGTCTAAATTTCTTCACCTTAATCTTAATATGTATGTATCACTAAAAAATAGAAAATAACATCAATTTAAAGGAAATTTTGTTCTCATCGTCCTTTATTCTTTGTGAAAATCAATTGGATTAACGAAAATTGCATTAACCTTCGTTTAATTAACAGTACCCCAATCAGTGACAATTATCGGAGATAATCCTGTGCAAATAGGTACCTAGGGTGACTGATTATGTATGCGTTAATGGTCTCCGGTAATCGGATGGTTTATACCTATGGTGTCATTGATAAGCCTTATCTCTATACCTTAAAGGGTTAATTGGGAATTAAGGATCTCCCAGACTTGCTTAACTGGGTATCTGGGATCTCCCAAACTTGCTTAATAGGGAATTAAGGATCTCCCAGACTTGCTTAATTGGGTATTAAGGATCTCCCAGACTTGCCTAATTGGGTATCTGGGATTTCAAAGGCTTGCTTTATTGGGTATCTAGAATCTCCCAGGCTTGTTTCATTTGGTATCTTGGATCTACCTTCATCCATCATGAGCAGGGCATAGCAAAGTACATATACATGTAATACAATGATAATATGATGAAAAACTTACGGATAGAAAGCTGCTCCTACTCCAGGGCGGAATATGAGAGGATTCTGGGACTGTTCTGAAGAAGTTGACAAGCCTGAAATCATATTGAAGTCATGTAGTTAACCCTTTACCAAACGCCAAATTTTCGACTGTCCCAAACTGAAAGAGTTTGCAGACAATATTTCAAAATATGATGAAATTAAAAAATATTCTTTTGATAGGGTATAAAACATAGTGGGAAAAGGAGAAATTGCTCTTAACAAGCAATTTCTCCTTTTCCCTCAATGTTTTCTAGAGTCGTCTGCAACAAACTGGTTAAATGTCGCTATTGTTTGGAAATTGGTTAAGAAATTATATTCTGTGACAGTAACAAGCTTGATTTGGGCTATACTTAAGGATTTTTTTACAGCAGGCCAAAAAAACTTACTGTTTATGAAATCTTTAAACTAACATATTCTCAGAAAAAAAGTGTTAGAAGGAGATGTAGAATTCAACCTTTTGTCCGAATGGTTCCTACTTACTAGCACTATTTTATCTATACTGTTTGATCCTAATGCAGTAGACGACTTGGAAAATAAATGAGTTGTTGTAACATGAGAATTTGTAAACCACCAGATTGAGAGCAAAAGTAGATGGTAGAAATAGCAAGAAAGTATTCATCCTCTTTACGATATTGTGTAGAATACATTGTGACAAAAAAATAAATGGTAAAGTGGTGATCTAGAAACAAACTTGCATTCAACTTCTTTGCTCAAACATGAATTTAACCAATCATTTTGAGCCACATAAACACCTCCGGTTTCGTGGAAGTGGCCTTTAGAGTCACTTCAGAGCCCTAGCCTAGTACTGGTGGATCCAGGAAAGCTGTTACAAAACTGAAACATCGTTGGTAGAGCACTGATGAAAAGGACCCATATGGGACCTGTGCCAGAAATAACCTTAACTTAAGTAAGGGTTTGAGTTATAAGTATGCAGTTATAATCTTTTGAGAACACTGACCCAGAGGTCATAACGGTTGCAAAGTCAATTTTTCCTATTGTCAATTTTTCCAAAAGCCTTAACCGTAACCAAAAGCCAAATTTTTGACTGTCCCAAATTGAAAGATTGTGCAGATGAGAGTAAACTGACATATACTGAAATTTACTTTTTAACAATTAAACAGACAAGTGCAGGAAAAGATTTGGTAAACCAAAATAAGATTTTGTCACCCCTGGGTCACGGTTAATAAAGTATACATTACTTTGTTTAGGTATGGGTTTAACTTTGCATTACGTCAACATTATTTCTGTTATTTTGCGACGCCCAAGTCTTAATGATGGAGGAAGACTTCATACTCAACTGCCTATAAGGGCTGGTCAAGCTGGGTAGAGCCATCAGCATTCCGTAAAAAATCTCACCGAAAATTGAACCTACTTGAAATGAGGTAATGTAATTTCAAGTTCTGGGTACCGTTTTACTAAACAGTTTACGCTTAAGATTTGCGTAAGTCTAAAACAACAATTCCGCTTTTATCCATATTGGGTAAAGCAATATTGCAAAGTAACACATCATTGGAATCGTCTCTCCGAGACGCTTCCAATGACGTGTCACATTGCAATATTGTACTTTCATTGAAGATACTATCCATGTGTATCAGTTATGACTTACGCAAATATTTTCCGTAACTTGTTTAGTAAAACGGTACCCTGTACTCCAAACACTAGCTCATTGAGACCACTAATTTAAGTATAAAAAACGCTATTGAAATCACAGTTAAGCTAACAGACCTAGGTTTTAGGTTGGCCAGCTCTAGGTAGGTCGGGAGATGGTTAACCTTCATCCTGGCATCCTCACACCAAAACTCTATATAGTCAGCCAATAGTCTGTAACATCTCACAGTATCCTCTCTACCAACACTCACCAGCTTTCTAACTGCCTGTAACATACAAACAGTGAAAACCCATGTTAAACGCTGCATGTTCACAGAAGAGAAGATTTCAAAGTCAAAATAAAATTTTGTTGCAACAATACAGCTTTTGTATTGTAATTATTCAAGTAGTCATAGAAAGCATAGTTCATTCAAGAAGCGTCAATATATCTAAGTTTTATAGTTTAGTGTGTTAATGTAATTTTTTTTATACATATTCAATCGGCATTTTCAATATTTACAGCATGCATACCTTCAGGTAACAATACGGTGAATAATGAGCTAGAGCTCTGGGGCCCGTTTTACTAAACAACTTACGGAAAATGTTTGCGTAAGTCATAATTGATTAACATGGATAATATCTTCAATGAAAGTACAATATTGCAATGTGACACGTCATTGGAAGCGTCTCGGAGAGACGATTCCAATGATGTGTTACTTTGCAATATTGCTTTGCCAAATATTGAAATAAAAGGACTTATTGTTTTAGACTTACGCAAATCTTAAGCGTAAACTGTTTAGTAAAACGGGCCCCTGGTGACTCTCATAATATCTCTTCTTTATGGTTGAATGGTCTAAGTAGTTTTATCTAAGTCTGTTTCATGTGTGGAAGAATCAAGTCACTCTGTAAGCTAGTTCGAAGAAACCACAGACTTCAAAATGGTCTGAGAGCTCCAGTAGGACCAAACTGAACACTTTTTTCTTTGTCTGTGTAAAAATCTTTTGTCTGTGTAAAAATCTGTCTTTGTCCATGTAAAAATCTGTCAGACCAAAAAGGGTCTTTTTCAGACCTCAGGGATTTCAGTCAGTCAAGGACCTAGGGCCTCCTAAGTGTTGGGAAGTCTGAAAGCATCTAACACCAACCAAGGCAACTTGATATACACCTGGGTACCGTTTTACTAAACAACTTAAGGAAAATATTTGCGTAAGTCATAACTGATACACATGGATAGTATTTTAAATAAAAGTACAATATTGCAATGTGACACGTCATTGGAAGCGTCTCGGAGAGACGATTCCAATGATGTGGTACTTTGAAATATTGCTTCTCCCAATATTAAAATAAGAGGAACTGTTGTTTTAGACTTACGCAAATCTTAAGCGTAAACTGCTTAGTAAAACTGTACCCTGAAGCAAGAATGGACGTAACTTTATAAATAATTAATTTGATCGTGAAATGATTTCAATAAGTATTACAGCCTATATGTGGTAGATCTCAAAACTCTTTTGGAAATAAATGCATATTTATTCACTGTTTACAGGCTCTAAAAACTTTAAATATGAGCTGATTTTAATTCCAAAGTCCATTCTCCAGAGTTTATCATATAAAAGTACAGCTCTTGTACAGTTTTGAAGAATTGGATTAATCTTCCAAGTTTCCTAACATCTGTGAACAAACACCTTTAACCTTTAGTATGCTGGGTAAATTTCTAATGATAGATTTTTGTGTTGTCTGCTTTCAAAAACATTAAAAATCTGCTTAATTTTGATGAGGAAAGATACCCAGAGTAGCAAACAGGTTAGATCACAGGCCAGCCACTGCTGCCACCAATTAACTTGGCGGCTGGCCTGGATCTAACCTTTTTGCATAAGCATGAAGTCCGTTCCAGCACTATAAGGGTTAAGGTAGTACAAGTACATGTGTAATGAATGGTCCAACAAAATTTCATACCTGTTATTTCTCACAATCTATTCCCATCAAATAATTACTGAAAAATATGATTTTTCATTCTTTATGATATTGACTCTTATTGCTTCCAAAGAACACCAGTCACGAAATGCCTGTAAGGAAACCTATTTCGTTTAAAAGCATTATACAAGATTTTTAAAGTAAAACAAGTATCAAAGTTTAAGCACACAGAATACGTTTGTGAGCTGTACAGTTATCTCTTCTTTTGTAAAAATTGAAAAATTATCCTTATCAAACAGAATATTTCCATTCTGTTACTTTGTGATTGTCATCTGCTTTTGCTTTCATTTTCGGCCAATCACAAATTCCCAGGGAGGTAATACACACAGTAAATGGACCAATAATCGAGAAAACATCCATACCTCCTTGATCATGTGATGTGAGAATGAGATTTGGTCGTTATAATGAACTATACGAAGATAAGACCGCAAGTTTCGTCTAATCTTCACCCACATGTAGGTAGGCAGACTTTCCTTCTTCTCTATATCTCCTAGCAACCTCTGAAGATCCAGCGCCGTCAATGTGCCAAACGAGCAGGCAAGGAAACGTAATGCCTGAAAAATAAAATTAAAAAGTGTTGTACTGTATGTTTTTGTGGGGTTTAACGTTGTGTCAACAGTATTTCACTTATTTAACAGCAATCCAGGATTTCGCTAGTACTTGGCAGAGTTCTGTTGTATCTTGCTCAAGGGACACTCCAGTAAAAATCAGAGTGCCACTAATGAGGATTGAACCCATAACCATCATGCCATAAGTCCTAAATCTTAACCACTGGGCTATGCAGAACCCTGTTTTACTTGATACCAATAACACTGGGTTAATTAGGTCAGATAGAAAATAATAACAGATGGCATACCAAGGGTTCAATGCAAGGCTATAGTAAGTGCTTTACAAACATGAAGCACTTACTATAGTATTGCATTGAACCCTTGATATATGAATTATCAAAAACTTCGCTTTCTTTGTGATACTTGAGAAAACCATTGTGACAAAAGAAAAATTGTGTAACAAGAACAATTTCTCTTTTTGCCTCAATTGTCTCTACAACTATCAACAATAAATGGATTAAAATGCATATACCAGTAAATATTCTTTGGGGATTTCACATCACCTCAACAGTATTTAGTTATAAACTTCAACTGCCACTGGAACTTGCCAAGTTGGGGTCAATCATAACCAGGAGACTTTACATGAACAAAATCCAGGTACAAGTTTTATGTATCCATTTCTTTTTTAATGGATTTTAATGCCAAGTCAGAATACTGCAATTCAAGTTAAGAAATAAGGCTGAAAATTTGTAATTTTCTTAAATCAAATAAATGGGATTCTCTTGATAAGGTGTTAAAAAAAAGGAAAAATAATTATTAACACCTTGTGGAAAAATCAGAAGATTATTTTCCTACTTCATCACATTTGAAATGTTGTCTGCAAACTCTCTCAATTTGGGAAAGCCAAAAGTTAGGCATTTGGTAAAGGGTTAATATGAACAAAATGCGTAACATATGACACTGACCTGCTCCATACAACCTGTTTCGTCCTCCTTCAGGAGCCGTGTTACGATGGCCGTCAGAACGGCATCTATGGACACAGTGACGGCCTTGACATGTTTAGTTAGCGTACGGAAATCTCCGTACACCCGCAGTTCCTCGCACACCAAGTACACCCAGAGTGGAGACTGACTGCACTCAGAAGATGTGATGAACTCTAGTTGGTCTGCATCAAGTTTCTGTAATGGTAAATTACCTGTTTTACGATCACTTTACCAGATTGGTGATTCATAGAAAAATTGTACATTGAATGTACTCAATAGATATCAATTTGAATGGAAATAAACACCAATCTGTGTTAAAACTCACTAGAAACTTTTTCATTTGTCACAGTTGTGACTAGCAATTGGTACTCTTGACAAAGTTGTAGCCAGAAATGTTTCCTTTTGTCACATTTATAACTAGACACTTTTTTTCCTTACACAGTTGAGACGAGCGATATGTACTTTTATAAAAAGCTGTTAACAGAAATGTCTCCTTATGTCAAATTTATAAATAAACACTTCTTTTCTTGTCACAGTAAAAATGTTGTGACCATTAATAAGTACTTTGGTCAAAGTTGCTAACAGAATTTCACCATTTGCCACATTTATAACTAGACACTTCTTTTCTTGTCACAGTTGTAAACAGCAGTATGTACTTTTGTCACAGTTCTTAACAGAAATGTTCCTTTTGTCACAGTTCTTAACAGAAATGTTCCTTTTGTCACAGTTCTTAACAGAAATGTTCCTTTTGTCACAGTTCTTAACAGAAATGTTCCTTTTGTCACAGTTCTTAACAGAAATGTTCCTATTGTCACAGTTCTTAACAGAAATGTTCCTTTTGTCACAGTTGTAAACAGCAGTATGTACTTTTGTCACAGTTCTTAACAGAAATGTTCCTTTTGTCACAGTTCTTAACAGAAATGTTCCTTTTGTCACAGTTCTTAACAGAAATGTTCCTTTTGTCACAGTTCTTAACAGAAATGTTCCTTTTGTCACAGTTCTTAACAGAAATGTTCCTTTTGTCACAGTTCTTTCTCCTTTTGTAACATTGGCTTCCTTCCTCATGTTTACCAGCAGAATTAGTAAAGTAAGGAAACGGTGAAATAATCAAACAATCACCTTGTTAAATTGCCCCAAGAAAAGCTGCACAATACTTCTAGCATCTGTTTTACTTAGCGTCTGTAGATCATACCAGAGGTGGGGGTGTTCTTTGATCCGACTAACCGTAGGTGGGTGGGGTGTTGTACTAACAATACATCGGAAGTTAGGCGGGAACAAGGGAGGTAACCATGACAAATGGTGTACTCGATTGTTGGTTGATAGCTGTAAAAATATATATGAATAAAGAGACTTTTAATCCTTTACCAAACAACAACTTTTCTACTGTCCCAAATTGAAAGAGTCTGCAGACGACATTTCAAAATGTGATGAAATTGGAAAATAATCTTCTGATAGGGCAGAAAACATTTTGGGAAAAGGAAAAATTGCTTGTTAAGAGCAATTTCTCCTTTTCCCAAAATGTTTTCCAGAGCCGTCTGCAACAAAGTGGTTAAATATTGTTATTGTTTGGTAATGGGTTAAGTAATGGATCTGACAGTTGTACAAATTCTGGCCCAAATTTAACATGAACAATGTCACAACCACTTACTTCTTGTGTCTTAAGTCTTTAAATGCAGTTGCAGAAAAACAAGACATCTATTAAATCAGCGAAAATTTGTAAATAATATGTTCACCTACAAGCTAAAAACAAAGTTAAAATGCTATCTACCAAAACTATCAAAAATATTTTGAATTAATAGTTAATTTTCAAGATCAAATTCTGATTTAATTACAATTATTTGAATGCTTTCTGCTGTTGTTATGTATCAAAAAAAAATAATCATGATATATAGTAACAGGAAAATAAAGTGTACAACATAACTCCCCCATAGTAACAAGAACATCTCCTCAATATGGAAAAGATCATGACAAATGAAGTAAATTGCCTCTTTTTCACAATGGTTTCTACCAAACAGCTTAAAAAATTATTTTTCATACATAATAGTTGTTGCCTGCTGATGCTCTCAAATGAAACAAGGCATAAAAATCCCATAAGAGGATGTGTTAACCTTTTACCAAACGCCAAACTTTCCGCCTTTCCCAAATTGAAAGAGTTTGCAGACGACATTTCAAAATGTGATGAAATTAAAAAATAGTCTTTTGATAGGGCAGAAGACATTGTGGGAAAAGGATAAACTGCTGGTTAAGAGCAATTTCTCCTTTTCCCACAATGTTTTCTAGAGTCGTCTGCATCAAACTTGTCAAATATTGTTATTGTTTGGTAATGGGTTAAGAGTTACCTGGTTCAGCGAGTCTAGAATTATGACAGTTGGGGATGCTTCGCAGGCTTCATAGCGTTTTAGCAATAAAGCCTTCAGTGAATTTTTTAGGTCGCTCTCAGACATGTCTTCTATACCAGCTAGGTATTCTGTCAATAAAATGGAATATTTTCATTTTACTGGATGTTCTTTTTTTAAATAACTGTGGTTTAACACCATCATATCAATGGAACCTTGGTAACTGGTATATCACAAAGCCCTGCTCATTGGTGAGTGAGGGAGGCCACAAATCAAACCATCTATAAAAGCAGAGAGAAGCTGTACAGAGCCATCAGCACTTTGCCATCAGTAAGTCAGAAGAACACCTCTCATGAAAACACCAATTTACCGGGACATGTATGACAATATTCGCATTGTATTGATGTGACAGTCATGTCAACAAATATTTACAGAAAACGAATTGACTGGTATTGCTAGATGAAATATAATACCATATAGAAATTAGCATTGTTATGTCGGTCATGTTGAACATATATCTAGTAGTATACAATTGGTTAATACCTGAACTCACCTTTCGAAGTATTTTGGGACAGAAATGAGATGAAACGCTTCAGCAACAGACAAACATCTTCACTATTACCTGTACTTCCACAAAAATGATAGAAAACAGAGAACCCCTCCTGAAATGGACAGAAAAAAATTCATTCTTATTTTATGTGGGATTTCTAACAAGTCTAAATTGAAGCCATCAAAATTGAAACCATCAACAGACAATTCTCATAAAATATGAAAGCAACATATAACACTGGGAAAAGAAATATCATTGTGATTTAAAGGGAAGTTATTCTCTTTTTTTGGTCACTATGACCAGTCAACAAATGGCATCAAAATAAATATTTATAACTATTGTTAACAAACAAAAATCTCAACAATTTTCTGACAGAATGCATCAGGGATTTCAAATAACTCCTTAATAACTGCCATGGTGAAATAGCTAGAAGAAAGCTATCTCGGTAAATAGATAAATATCTTTTCATTGACCACCACATGGATGTATAGTCATTTTAACAAAATAAAACATATAAACATACAATATGTACTGGTCAAACCCAATAAATCAAACAAACAATCAATCCTGTTGAGGTGATCTCAAAACCCCAATAAAACAAACAAACAATTGATTCTGTTCAGGTGATATAGATAAAACAATAAACAAATAAACAATCAATCCTGTTGATGTGACCTCAAACACACAATAAAGCAAAGAACAGTCCTTTTGAATTGATATCAAAAACCGAATTAACAAACAATCAATTCTGTTGAAGTGTTATTAAAAACCAACAAAAAAAACAATAAACCTGACACTCTGGCTTACAACGGCCATAACTTGTCAGTTCATCAAAGGTCAAGGGTCAAGGTCAGAAATAAGACTTTTGCTTACTTTAATGGCCTGCTGTGTGACCCAGGATAACAGAGTTGTCTTCCCATAACCAGGTGGGGACGAAACACACAACAGCTGGCTCCCTGTCTTCATGGTGTCTCCCCAAAATTGTACATCTCCTGTACAGGGAACGAAATGTTCATTGTGTTACAAGTCAGTTTTTGAGGTAAAAATGAAGTTTCAATAGATCTTATTGGATTAAAACATTGTGTCAAAAGTATTTAAAGTTATGAATTGCTTTTCTGGATTCACCAGTCCTAGGCTAGGCAGATGAAGTGACCTGCAAAAGGCTCCCACAAAACCAGGCATGTCGGTGAACTTGAACCCAAGACCCCTCATGTAAATGTTTGTCTGAGAGCAACCATTACTGTTTATAAACTACATATATTTTTTCAGTCAATGCATCAAATGCCCTATAAATGCGCGTTTCACAAATATTCATTAAAAACACACTTTTCAACACGTTTAAAATATGGATTTTGAAAATAGTCATTTTGTGATGGGGAAGGTTAAAATCATCTTTTTAAAATTAGGCACTTGCACAACATATTCTGTGAGAAAGTCCCTTTAAAGAAACATAACAAATCGTTCTACGTCACAGCTACCACTGTGACCTTAACTTAAACAGTATGACGTCACAGTTCGAGTGCATGTGTGAATAGAAATACAACTCAAAGTGACCAAAATGACAAACAGATATCAAAGAAGTAAAAAAATTTCAATTATGCTTATTGACTAAACAGAACATTTATTTTTCTGACACAAGATATTTGGTTATATCATCATCACAAGGTGTTTGGAAAGATATAAGCATATCCAGGGGACCTTCATCAATTTCATCTTCTTAATTTCCTCATATCTTCGAGCAAGCACCTTAAAGAATTGCCAAACATGATTCTACATGGCTTGACCTTTTGACAAACCAAGATCAGGGTCTTTCTCCATCATCAAGGGCCAGACATCACAACATGACTGCAATACTGTTGATGCTATGTAAAACCCATATTAAATAAATAAATTAATAAACAAATAAACAAATAAATAAATAGATAAATGAATAAATAAATAAATAAACAAATAAATAAACAAATAAATAAATAAATAAATGAATCATCTCCTTTACCTGTACCGATATAAACTTATATCTCAGAAAACAAACACATATTCTCTAATCATCTAGACAAAGAGAGTAAGCATACAATGTCTATGCTAGAAATAACTTACTTGAAAATGCCTCCTTAGTATCTGAAATAGAAAACAAAAAGAGTATTTCTACCATTCAAAATAAGGATGATACAAGCTGAAAAGTAAGTAATCTGTCCACGAGAGTTGCTAGTATATACCTCAAACCTTGTTATACCACTGTTACCCATTCTATCATATTGGATTTTGGGACAGGGCCAAATTGCTAGTAAAAGCAAAAAACGTTTTTTCTTCATGATAATGAGTAGGAACTAGTGAATTAAAGATGTTTATTCACAGAAGAGAATGTTTGAAAGTCAAAATGAAAAGTTGTTGAAACAATACAATTATGTTGTTTGATATACAATTAAAAGTAGCTATTGAATGTATAATTATTTCAGATAGCATCAATTTATCTAAGTATGTACAGTTTATATGCGATAGATCTCAAAACCGATGTCCCCGTTTTTTACTTAAAATGAAGCATCCGTAACATCCAGCTGAAATCATCAATGAGCTTTAATATCATGACAAAAGCAAAAATGCAAACATCATTTTCTTCGTTCTCAAATGTATCTGCTTCAAACAAGCCTCTTTTGTTAAAAATCTGATCTGAATTGGTAAATAAATAAACAAATTAAGAGGAATTTTTTTATCATGAAAGACAACATCTTCTTTGTGATATTTGGTGTAAACAAGTATTGAGATTTGAAAAGATGTCCTCCTAAAAATAACCCTATATGTTTTCTTATACCTTCTGCAGCATGTTCAAATAAACCAATACATATGAAGAAAAGCATTTAAGAATTTATTCATTATGGTATACTACCCATAATCAACCATTTTGAAACTAAATCTTACATCATATACTTTGGCCATTCTCGGTAAACGTCGGTAGGGGCCGGAACTATTCAGTTAAATGTGAATTTCTGCCCCAACCGAAGTATACCAAGAACCACTGAGGTAATCCGACGAAAGAATGAGTTTCAAAATGGCAGATTATGGGTATTCTACCTTAATGAAGCAGGCTTTATCTAACCTCCTTGTTTAAACTGCTCTGATTGGCCGTGTATAAATCCCGTCAACAATTCTGCTTCCTGTTTACGACCCATACATAAATTTGCCATCTCTTCCATCATAGTCTTTTGTAGCTCTGTCTCTGTAATAAAGAATTGATCGTTTGTAATGTTGGCACTTGTCCATATTAAAGGTGTCAGCAGATGACAACTGTTTAGTATGAACAAGAGGGCCATGATGGTGGTTTATTGCTCACCTAGTTACAACTGTTTAGTATGACCAAGGGGGCCACGATGGTGGTGGTTTATTGCTCACCTAGTTACAACTGTTTAGTATGAACAAGGGGGCCATGATGTTTGTTTATTGCTCACCTGGTTACAACTGTGAACAAGAGAGCTATGGTGGTGGTTTATTGCTCACCTGGTTACAACTGTGAACAAGAGAGCTATAGTGGTGGTTTATTGCTCACCTGGTTACAACTGTGAACAAGAATGCTATGGTGGTGGTTTATTGCTCACCTGGTTACAACTATGAACAAAAATGCTATGGTGGTGGTTTATTGCTCACCTGGTTACAACTGTGAACAAGAGAGCTATGGTGGTGGTTTGTTGGTCACCTGGTTACAACTGTGAACAAGAGAGATATGGTGGTGGTTTATTGCTCACCTGGTTAC
This sequence comes from Cerastoderma edule, assembly GCA_947846245.1. Taxonomy (NCBI): domain Eukaryota; kingdom Metazoa; phylum Mollusca; class Bivalvia; order Cardiida; family Cardiidae; genus Cerastoderma; species Cerastoderma edule. The sequence goes on from OX401407.1 coordinate 3,197,449, forward strand.
AACTATGAACAAGAGAGCTATGGTGGTGGTTTATTGCTCACCTGGTTACAACTGTGAACAAGAGAGCTATGGTGTTGGTTTATTGCTCATCTGGTTACAACTGTGAACAAAATAGCTATGGTGGTGGTTTATTGCTCACCTGGTTACAACTATGAACAAGAGAGCTATGGTGGTGGTTTATTGCTCACCTGGTTACAACTATGAACAAGAGAGCTATGGTGGTGGTTTATTGCTCCCCTGGTTACAACTATGAACAAGAATGCTATGGTGGTGGTTTATTGTTCACCTGGTTACAACTGTGAACAAGAGAGCTATGGTGGTGGTTTATTGCTCACCTGGTTACAACTGTGAACAAGAGAGCTATGGTGGTGGTTTATTGCTCACCTGGTTACAACTATGAACAAGAGAGCTATGGTGGTGGTTTATTGCTCACCTGGTTACAACCGTGAACAAGAGAGCTATGGTGGTGGTTTATTGCTCACCTGGTTACAACTGTGAACAAGAGAGCTATGGTGGTGGTTTATTGCTCACCATGTAATTCACCCAAACATTGTAAGCTTGGATCTAATACTGGTCAATTAACAGATGAGGAAGTAATAAAAAAATTATAAAAATCCTTGTGTTAAAAAGGATTGTGTTTGACAGGTGCATTTTGCACTACCTGTGTACTATCGCTTAACCCTTTATGGTTTATAGAATTGTGGGTAAATCAATATATAAATAGAGACGTTATTATAGAGACCTGATGTCACAAGCTAGTATTCAAATAGACAGGTGCAGGTATGCACAAGTATTGTTTTTCTACGAAAAACTTGTGTAGTTTTTGTATTTGCTAGCTGGATATTGATTCAAATGTTTAAATAACCTGTATTGTAGTTATTACACGTTGTCAATCTCATTATACTTAAAGAACTATTTCTCTGTGTACTGTAATGTGGTGCGTAGGTATACAAGAAGCCATATCGCACTGTGATGGGTCGTAGTACAGGGGTCTGTCACTGCTGATGAAGTTGACCCCTGAACATGATGGTTAAAAATTTGAATCTCACAAAAAGTGGTTAAACAATTTTCTTACCTTCCACCACTGAGAATACTGTGGGCGTAGATTCCTGGGGTTTTCTGTCAGGATAAAACTTTGTAATGGCCGACTTAAAAAAAGTCAAAACTTTATCTGCAAAGTCATCAAGCTCCACAATGTTAACCTGAATTATAAAACAACAATGTCTGTAATGGAGAATGTTTTACTTTGTAGATTTGCATGTACATTTGCAGCAGACAACTTAAGAAATGAACATGACAAAAAAAGAAATTGCTTCAGACAAGTAAAAAGCTGCCTGTTCATTGACGTTGAAACTTGGATATCAAAATTCTATTTCTTCAACATTGTATAACATCTATTGTATAAGACATACCCGACAATACCAATTGGAAGTAAAATGATTTTGTATGTACGTTCTTAGAGCCTATTAACAATGAATAGAATATGTAATGGATTTGAAATCCAGGCATAATGTTTGTACATACTTTGACATATTGACATATTCTTGGTCAATTTTTCATTAGATATCATACCACAACACAAAGACTGTTGAGTTTCAACCACATTAAATTTTGACTTTCAAATTGTCTCATGTGTGAACAAGCACCGTAAAAGGCTTAGTTTCAACTTATTTATTTTACATTGATTGTGACGGAATCTTAAAGCTGATTAAAATCACTTTCAATGACTGCTTCCTGGATGCTAGACCAAAACTTGCTCCGATTTTTGGGCCAGTTCCTGCAATTTTCACCTTGCCTAACAGAGATTGAACCTGGAACTCTCGGTACAAGAGATAAAAGGGCTTGGTTTCCCAACAAACAAATTGAATAGTATTGATGAAATGTATTCAAAAAAAATATGACATACCATTTGTTTGTCATGTCTTGATATCACACCCTCAACCCGGCAGTTGTATCTGTGGGATTGGTCAGGAAACTTAGCCTCTAACCTCTTCTTAAGTTCCTACAGATATAAAAAGGAAATGGTACTTCTCAATGATACAATGTCATTGCGGATACCCCAAAAGTAAAAAAAATAGTCTTATTTGAATAAAACACCCTTTCTTTTCACTAGTTGCTGCTAGCAATATTTGAATCAACATCATTAATATTTGCTCTGAGAGTAAAAAGGATTTCATCAATCCACTCTTGACTTGTAGTCCAAACACACCCGAAAACCATTGGAAGAACTTTCCAATGCTTACCGAATGCTAAATATCAATCCATTTTTACCCAAAATCAACTCAAATTATTTGTTTTCAATATTCTAAAGTGAAAACCATATATTGTCCGTCATATTAATTGCTAGGAAAGAAGAAAAAAGGGACATAATACCTAAAACAAAAGTTAGAGTTATCACACTACCAGGGTGGACTCCCTTGAAAGCTCCTGCTCCGAGCCTCAACAATGACGATGTTAAAAAAAGTTTCAAGAAAATCTGCATGGATTTTCATTATAAGAAAAGATTGACATAAAATGGTATAGAGGCTCATTTCAGTTTAAAAAATACTTCAAATATATGTCCATTATTGTCATCATAATACGTTAAAATTATGTTATGCTGTTTCTAACCTTCCAACAGCATCCATTTATCTGGATAAGCGGGAACATAAGGATCATCTAGACACGGAATTTTAAAAAGAAAATCATCAAAATCCTATTTTGTGGGTACAATTACAGTCAAACTTGTGTTAAGAGGCCAGTCTATAGACCTGAGACAATCAGCTGTTTAACACACGTTGGCTGCTTAACACAAATTGATGTACACTATAAATCCAACAATGGGTCTTTCTGTAGTGGTTGTTTAAGGCAGGTTGGCTGCTTCAAAGGATGGTTGCTTAACACAAGTTGGACTGTATCATGAATTGTATCTTATATGAATTTTCAAAATATTGCAAATCATACTTGCTATCATAATTTTACACCTATCATCATTGTCTACACTGTAACCTTGGCCATATGTTATGATATTTTCAATTCACCTGGTGCCATTTCTGGTAAATTCCCTTAAAGTTTACTTGGTTTGCCCAGAAAATTGGTGCCAAAAGGGTTAATCAAGAAGCGAAACCAGTTACACACTTTAATATGTCAATCATATTGAAAACAGATTTGAAATTCCTGTATTAAGATGAAAGGTGTTAGAAAATCAATGAATCAAGCCATTGGCAAATTAATAAAGAGACTAAGATATAGAATGAAATGAGAATACCAATGTATTAACCCATTACCAAATAATAACGACATTTGACCACTTTGTTACAAATGACTCTGGAAAACACTGTGGGAAAAGGAGAAATTGCTCGTAAAGAGCAATTTCTCCTTTTCCCACAATGTTTTCTACTCTATCAGAAGGATAACTTTCCAATTTTATCACATTTTGAAATGTCGTCTGCAAACTCTTTCAATTTGGGACAGTCGAAATTTTGGGGTTGGGTAAAGGGTTAAGTACCTTTAAATGATGTTGACTAAGCTCATCTTGATCCTTGAAGCGAGCAACCTGGTCTGTTGGTACTTGATCAATAACCTGTGAACTCCGTAGCATGAATAGAGCATTCCCACTACAAACTCTGTAATAGACAATGTTACAATCCAACCAAAATAATATATTTAACTTATAGAGGGCATTGGGGTCAGATGTTTTAAAAAACTACTGCGACAAAAGGAGAAAAGTAATCGAGAATGCCCATTAGAATTGGGTCAAACAACTGTTTTAACCCTTAGAATGCTGGGTAATTTTCTAAAAAAAAAAATTGTGTCGTCTGCGTTCCAAAATTATAGAAATCTGCCTAACTTTGTTAAGGAAAGATACCAAGAGTTGCAAAAAGGTTAGATCACAGGCCAGTTGCCAATTTACTTGACGACTGGCCTGGACCTAACATATTTGCATAAGCTTGAAGTCAGTTCCAGCACTATAAAGGTTAACAATTTACTTCCATAACATAGCCGGTAAACGACTCTCAAAAAATTTGCATTTAATAAGATAGCCGCAAAACTATCACTCATGAAGTCTAAATCTTTTGATATTGAGATTCAAACTAATGTACAGTGAACCCTCGTTTATCCGGACACCGATTATCCGGATGTCTCGCAATCCGAACAAAATTGTAAGGGAACGGAATTATTGGACCACTTGCAGACGACTTTTGAAAACATTGTGGGTAAAGGAGAAATTGCTCGTGACGAGCAATTTCTCCTTTTCCCACAATGTTTTCTGCCATATCAGAAGATTATCTTTTAATTTCATCACGTTTTGATATGTCTTCTGCAAACTCTTTCAGTTTGGGACGGTCGTCAATTTGGCGTTTACTAAAGGGTTATAACTATACACCGCTCAGACAGACCGTTTATGTCTTAATGTGAATAAGAACATGCTCTGCTTCATTAGTCCGGATTATTCGGTAAACCGGACATTTTGTTGGGAACGGACGTGTTCGGATAAACGAGGGTTCACTGTATAAGAATTGAAAACAAGTCGGACGTGTTCGGATAAACGAGGGTTCACTGTATAAGAATTGAAAACAAGTCAAGTATTCTAAACACTGGTCTTCAGTGACCTATGAAAAAAAGTTGTTACAATAAATGGTGCTGCTATTCATATATTTGATGACTAATCGTTAATAATTATTTCACTATTTCATAGGGAGAAATATTTCTAAGTCATAATTTTATACACTTCTGATTAGGCAAACAATTGTATCCATGTATATGTATAATTAGAATGGCAAATCATGATGATATTATAATTATCTGCATTCTGTAAATCACTCAGATTACTATCACCCATTAAAGTTCAAATTGATTGGTATTAGACAGGTGCTAGGTGTTATCAAGTTCACTACTCTAACCACTTGGTAACAGACAACCTTTGTTACATCATTGCACACCATTGAGGGTTCAGCGCAAGACAATAGTGAAAGACTTAGTCTATAGTCTTGCACTGAACACTCAACAATGCTGAAAATCTCTTAACCCTTTACCAAACACCAAATTCTCAACTGTCCCAAATTGAAAGAGTTTGCAGACGACATTTCAAAATGTGATGAAATTAAAAAATAGTCTTTTGATAGGGCAGAGATTATCGTGGGAAAAGGAGAAATTGCTTGTTAAGAGTAATTTCTCCTTTTCCCACAATGTTTTCCAGAGTCGTCTGCAACAAAGTAGTCAAATATTGTTATTGTTTGGTAGTGGGTTAGAGGGGCCTTGGGCCTCCATTTTATACAAAAGTTCAAGCGTATAAGACTGACCTGTAGGCGCCATGTAAAATCTCCATGAAGGTGATGGAAGTGTTTGGTACCCAGTCGTATTTGTGTGCAATATCACACGGAATATCATCAGATGTGGGGATCCAGCCATATCTGGAATAAACATATACTATGTTGTAAAATCTCCATGAAGGTGATGGAAGTGTTTGGTACCCAGTTGTATTTGTGTGCAATATGACTTGGAATATCATTGGTTGTGGGGATCCATCCATATCTGGAATAAACATATTCTATGTTGTAAAAATATGGCAACCATCTGGTACTTGTTATGAGCATTTTCTCTTTTGATTCACCAGAGTATTTTATTTAATTTCAAAAAGAATTGCAAAGATCCAAATAACATCCAAATTTCCCTTGTTCAACTTTTTCTTCTTTAAACCCTTAAATGTGGGTGCCCATTAGAAATGGCTAAAGGAGACAATTTCAACGAGTATTCACATAATAGTTTTTGTCCAACTTTTTTTAAAAACATTGCATGTAAAAGACTTTTTATGACATCCCACTTTTTAGACCACTATATTTAGGTACTATATATATATATATATATAGCAAAGATGGTTGGTGTCTTGAATCTGACATGTTATTAGGCAAGGCGTAGGAATAGTATACGGTGAAACGAAGGGGAATTAGATAACCATCCGAAGCCGACCATGATAGCCTTTCCCATTCAAAACACCAACCTATATTCAATTTATCCTGCGACCTATATGGATTCAAATAAAACATGAAAATAACATAAGGAAACAAATGGAAAATCAATACCGACAGATGTGTACAGCAATCTCATAATCGAGTAAAGGTTATCAAAAATTGTTTACTGCACTCTGTTATCAGTCTGAAAATCAAACTTGTTAAGTTTACATGTAAATTAATTTGTTCAACATTGATTGTGAAGGAAGTTCTTGATGACTGCTTCCTAGATACTACACCAGTACTTGCACCAACGGGGATTCGAAACTGGTATCCTCAGTACAAGAGGCCGACGCTCTACCACTGCACCACTGTCCCCCACAATTAAACTTGTGTAAGGATTATCTCTTTTTCACTAAATATTACCTCTCCCCCAGCATATTCAAGAAGAAGGGCTGACCCTGAGTTTCCTGTAAACATCGGTCCAGCTCCTCCATACACAGGGCAATGGTTTCCGAGGTCAAACTGTCTTTTGGGACGCCCCATCGTAGATCGCAATCCACCAGATAAAGCTGTCTCGTACGACACCATTCTCGTAACTCCGGGAACACCTTTAATCGGAAAAGGAAAAATTTTGGCTGATATACAAATTGGAAAAGAAAAAACACCTTATAAAAACTCAACAAGACCTCGAGGACCAAGTCAAATCGATACGGTACCGAATCCCTTCCCACTATATACAGAGCATCTAGGCTTCAATACCAAAAAGACTCAGACAAGTTATACTCAGTAAGGGTCATATTACTAAATACTAACAAAAACAAGTAAATATTTACAAAAGTTGGGTTTGCAGTTCAGTTTAAAGTTAATTGTTATACAATCATGATGTCAGCCATTTTGTTTTTGAAGTGATGGCTCAATTCTGGCCAGTCAGAGTACACACAACAAAATGAGGACCCTACTTAGCCAACTGGTTAACTCCTTACCAAACAATAACGACATTTTGACCAGTTTGTTTCAAATGACTCTGGAAAATATTGTGGGAAAAGGAGAAATTGCTCTTAACAAGCAATTTCTCCTTTTCCCACAATATTTTCTGCTCTATCAGAAGATTATTTTTCAATTTCATCATATTTTGAAATGTCATCTGCAAACTCTTTCAATTTGGGACAATAGAACATTTGGCGTTTGGTAAAGGGTTAAGGAGGTTGACTTAGAACTCAGAGGAGCCAGGTTCAATCCCAATCAGCGCTGCTGGCTTCAAGAGTATGTCCTTTGGCTAAACGCTTCAGAGCCCAAGCCTTGTACTAGTGTGAATTGACCTTACGACACAGAGCAGTTAACCAAGCCTACCCAAAACTGGGGAGGTCACTCTAATTTTCTCCGACATTCCAAGTATATTAGCCTAAATGCACAAACTAGGATCCCTGTCTGACATTGCTGATGATTTCGGATATTCTTATTTGAAATCAGAGATATTCTGACAAAAAAGCACTGCCTTTGTTTCTGGATGCTACGTTCATAGCGTGACATTTTGTAAAAAAAATATGGTGAATAAGTGGGCATTAGCAGAGACATAGAAAGCAGCTCTGTTATATATGTCTATGGCTTTAGAGGAGTGAACTCAAGAAGTCTGGGATCCAATCGGCATCAAACACGACCTTATTACATGCTACTTCAAAACAATTACATGTATTATGCAGTATTTGTTGGTTACAAACAAAATGATCTCATTTCTTTTCTTGAACGTTTTAAATTTAGCTTCTACTAAAACAGGATATCCTTGATGATTCAAAACGCAGACCTACTAATTTTGTCATGTTGGAATTGGTAATAACGGTGTTGTTCATGTTGCGATTCTGGTGTAAGAAAATGCTGATTACAACAGTCCCTATTTTGTAGCCATTTAAGATGATAATGAAGCCATTTGAACATAATCTTTTGTATGCTACTCAATCGATTATTGAACTTTTGCTACTTGATTATGAACTAAGGGTCATTTTACCAAACGCAATTACTTTCAACTGTCCCAAATTTAAAGAGTTTGCAGACCAAATTTCAATAAAAATGATGAATAATTTTCTGATAGGGCAGAAAACATTGTCGGAAAAGTAATAATGGTTATTTAAGAGCAAATTCTTCATTTCTGACAATGTCTTTTATAGTTGTCTGCAACAAAGTGGTCAAATGTCTTTATTGTTTGGTAAAGGGTTAACAAACTTCGATTGTTACAAGGATTAAGGGTTGTTACGCTAATTGACATCAATCTGACACAATTGCACTTTATAGTCAAGACACAAATCCTTTATTGTTTAGCCGATTGGCGAACTTTGTAATCAACCATTGGCCATCAAGAGTGTGTTTTACAACATATCAAAGCAACCATGTTTCTTCAGATTCTTTTATGTATTCGGATAAAGTTGCAATAAGGAGATATGGGTTTGTCTTTGTTAATAGCTTTAAAATTTGGATAGGATACAGCGGTCATTACATGTAGGCAGATTGATGAGCTATAATAAAAAAGTAAATTATTTGTTTAAGGGTCCGTTTAAGAACAAAATTTATTAATCAAAATCCAATTTGAAGAATCTGTACATATCCAACTGGAAACCTGGAAACCATGTACTCTCACATCATTATTGATCAATATTGTCATGTATTTCTAGTTTAATTTTGATTTATAATTAAGATCAAGTGTTGACATTTGTCATTATGTGTTAATTCCATTTTTAAAAACATCGAATTTTAATTTTCAAACGAAGATTAAAGAAAAAAGAATAATTTACTTTGAAAAGAACAAAAATAAAATAAAACTATATCTCATATTTCTATTCTTTAACTCGTTTTATACAATAAAGGTATGCATAAATTTATTAATTGCGTGTATTTCTCAGACATTTCACAGTATATTTTCGGAAACAGGATAAACTCAACTTCACCCACAAGTCTCTCCTTATATGTAATGTCCTATTGTAAGTACTTTAACAATATCTCTTAAACATCTTAAACAATATTGACGAAGAAATCTCAAAGTACAATAGTGCTATGTGTTGACGGAATCGCACAGCTTGTCGGAGAAAATGGCGGATAGCGACCGAAGTGGTCGCTGAATGGTCAGTTCCAGTTGTCAATCAAAGTCTGTCGTAAGGTCAATTAACCCCATAGCAAAAGAAATTCTTAAAAATCAGTATAATCTTATCTTTAACATTAGTTTTAATTCAACACTTCCAGAACCCAAAACAGAACTGACTTTCTCTTGACCTATAGATAGCATTCCTTCTGAGTTAAGCCTTAAAATGCTGGGTAATTTTCTAAAATCAGATTTTTGTGTCATTTGCTTTCCAAAACCTTAAATATCTGCTTCATTTTGATTAGGACAGATACTCAGAGTAGCAAACAGGTTAGATCACAGGTAATTTACTTGGCGGCTGGCCTGGATCTAACCTGTCTGCAAAAGCACTATAAGGGTAAAAACTTGTCTTCTTTTCATCTATTTTGATGACAGCTTAAAGCTTATAAAGTTCACTCCCCATGACTGCATCCTGGATACATGACTAGTACTAGAACTGATTATGTGGAAGCAAAATGGCTTTCCTGCAGTAACTTCTTAACGGTCTAACCAATTCTTCCCTTATCTAAAAAAAAACCCATATTTTAGAGAGGGTGGAAGAAATAGCCCAGGCCAGTTGTTCCGCCATTCCATACCATAGTTTTAAAAGTCATACTAAATAACCCAATTCTTAACCATACAGAAAAGATATAGATCATTTGTATTGCAGAACGGGTTTCATTTCGTAAGCAACAAGCTAAACTTAGAGTAGGAGGAGCTATTTACGACACCATCATCATGTGTGTCATTGGAAACTACTCTTGTCATGTGACATTAGCAAGGTGAGCAAGAAGGAATTCCAGCATTTATTTATAAACTGCCTTTCCCAAAAAATTGCTGAAAGACGCTTCACACCTTTACGGAAACATGGGATTTCTAACTTAGAAGTAAAGAAATTGAAAACAGTCATTGGTTTAGTAAAATTAATTTAGCAAATTAAGTTTTTAACTTTCATAACTCCTTGAACGCCAATCTCTGGATCCTTTTAAATACCTTTTTGACTAAAATTTCCCTCTCACAGAAGAAATCGGTGAACGTTGATGACACAAACACTCGGACCGTCTGCCATCCATTCGTCTCTGATGATTTAACCTTTACCTTTGTGTTGTCATGGAGATGACATTGACCTTCTATGATATCCCAGCATTCCCCAACAGCTTTGATGACTTCCTGTTTTACTTTGTTTTCTTCATTTTTGTCTTTTTCCTCCAAGTCTGGCTGTGAATCATTTAACTGCAAAACATAATATATCATAGCCATCAACAGGGTCATCGAAAACAATGCGATAACGTTTTCCTTCACATAAATGATTAAAACGTCTGACCTTTTTTCTTATTTTCTCATGATAATTTCTTTAACCCTTTCCCAAACGCCAAATTTTAAACTGTCTCAATGGTCAAATGTCTGGGAATTAGAAAAAGCCCACATGCTTTCAAGTTAATACTTTAACCACAAGGCAACAGAGACAAAGATCCATCCATGAGTAACATTGTGCTAACTGTGTCAATATGAAGTAATTAAGTTAAGGACTCACCAGGGATAAGTTGGACAGACTTCTGGTGTAGACAGTATCCGACACCTCCTTGATACCACTTCGAAATTGTTTGTACATCACTCGTGGCTACACACTATGGAATAATACACAATTGTGTTTTTTATGTTTTTGTTTAATTAGTTTTTAAGTTGCTTGTTCCCAGATTAATCCTTATAATGCTGGATAATTTCTAAAAATATATTTTTGTGTCGTCTGCTTTCCAAAACCTTAGACATCTGCTTAATTTTGTTAAGGAAAGATACTCAGAGTAGCAAACAGGTTAAATCACAGACCAGCCGCCAAGTAAATTGGCAGCTGGCCTGGATCTAACCTGTTTGCATAAGCATGAAGTCGGTTCCAGCACTATAAGGATTAAAACTATACACGCAATAAATCAAAATTTTACAGGACATCAATGTCCTTTACTCTTATGACGGTATTGATTCGGTCAATTCAGTGTGACTGTGTGGCTTCCCGGTCAATTCGTACCCAAACCAATTCGTACCCACCCTTTTTTGGCTAATTCGTACCCACATTTCGGTCAATTCGTACCCATCCTAATTTGTTAGAAGTCAATTCGTAACCAGTCTATAATTTAATACGAATTATAGTACATATTAAATGAAAATTCTTACATATTTTGAAACGAATTATAGTACATAATAGATGAAAGTTTTTTTTTTAAACTTTGGGCTTTGAGGCACGTAAGTTAGCTATCAATAGGCAATTTTCGTAAATAGGCGGCCATATAAATGAACTTCCGAAAGAAACTTTTAATCAAAGAATTAACAATACAACAACATATAAAAAAACATATACATATAGATTATCAATAAACTTATGATAAACCATTAATGAAGACGCGTGCCGGCAAATTTACCTTTTGTGTTAGCATTCACGTAGGGACAAATAGAAAGATATTATTTATAAATGAAAATATACCACAAACATTAAGTTTATTTTTATAAGGCATGAGCGCACGTGTTTTATGATGTTATCTATACACTTATGATTAGCCATTAACAACATGTCTGTCTCAATTTGATTTGAAAGTAACTTATCATAAATTAATCAATAACAGTTTGTTTTAATTTGCTATAATTTTGTAATACCCCTTTTGTTGTAACTGGCTTATGATTAGCCTAGTAAATAAGGACACCAATTGATAGAGTAATTAATGACAATTGACGCTGCATCCCCTGCGACCATTCTTCGGTCTGTACGTGATGAAAAGAATCCATATCATTTAGTTAGAAATCAGTTAGTTAAAGGTCAGTGTGAAAAGCAAGAAAACAAATCTGGCTATCAAATGAAGAAAACATATATAACTTAAAGGGAAACTCTAAATCATTTTATTTAATCTTTAAACACCATTTTACGTAAAACAAAGCACACATACACCTACTCACAATGCTTCCCTCACAATTAAAGCACAATAGGCAAAAACAAAACATGAACAACATAAAAAAAAGATCTTAAAATACTGAAGTATAGGATGGTTACGAATTGACTTGTTAAAAATTAGGATGGGTACGAATTGACCGAAAAGTGGGTACGAATTAGCCAAAAAAGGGTGGGTACGAATTGGTTTGGGTACGAATTGACCTGCTCCCACTGTGTGTATACAATCAAATAAGATCTTAATCAATTCATGACACTCAGTGTTTGGGAAAACGGTGATATAAATAGACTGGATCTCCCTAAAATCGCGCATAGTTTTCATTGATCATGTAATCTTAAAATGAGATGAATGTCTATTTATAGATTAATATTAGAATCAAAGCAATGCATCAGTTTTAAAATTGACATTGTTTCAACTGTAATAATAAAGATACAACGGCTCTCTTTGAACCAAATAAGGAGTCAATAGCAATTTTTCATTCCTTCAAATAGTCCAGAAACTGTTATGTTTTAAGGCACTTTAAATCATTTATTTTCTCATCTGTGAACAAGCACCTTTAATGTAATTGTCATTTTCATAGCATGAATGTATAGCACCTAGAAGACTATGATCTTTTTCACTTGATGATGAAATAAATATATGCTACGTACCGTAATCGTTATGTAATGTTATTGCGTTATCCTATTCCTTCCAAACAGTTAGTAAATATTATGTCTCTCACATTTTCACTGTAGAGGCAAAAATCATACATCTCTCATGGCTTAAGTGTAGTAGTAAAATTGTCACCTCCTTAAATGATATATACCAGTAAGTGTTTACATAATTATCCTTTGCAGCATAAGTCATCTTCGAACCTACAAAAGAGACCAATGACATTATAGTGGAGTCTTAACCCATTACCAAACGATAACGATATTTAACTGCTTTGTTGCAGACCACTCTTGAAACATTGTTGGAAAAGGATAATTTGCTCTTAATGAGCAATTTCTCCTTTTCCCACAATGTTTTCTGCCCTATCAGAAGATTATTTTTCAATTTCATCACAATTTGAAATGTCATCTGCAAACTCTTTCAATTTGGAACAGTTGAAAATTTGTTGATTGGTAAAGTGTTAAAGCATTTACATAAACCTCTATTCCCCACATGGATATTTGTGACTGGTCAAAATTCAAAGCAACAGCAGACGTCAAACATGGCATGGAAAATATACCTTTTTTTTTACTAATGTTGCTTCAAAAGTACAAAGGTAAAAACTATTGAGACAAAGGGATAAATTGCTCATATGCAGAGTAATCAATCCTTTTGTCACAATGGTTTCCATTAAGTATTCTGCAACAGTTATTGCAAAGTAACTGAAGTAATCTGTTAAAAGCGAAATGAAAAAACACAAAAAAAACTTAAAATATAAAGTAAAACCTATCTCACACATAAAGGTTGCATGCAAAAATTCATGAAAAATCTATTTACCTCTATCCAAAATAAATTAAAGTATTCATAGCATTGTTTAAGCACTATATGTGGATACATAGTCCTTTTCAGAATGAACAAAGTCCATTGTTTTAAGAATATTACTTCATAATTATGTGCATTAAATATTTCTTCATACCAACACATTTTGTCACACATGCCGCAGAATAAAACATTGTAACAAGAGAATATGTTGCTCGGTAACAAGACATTTTTTTCTTTTGTCAGAATGATTTATTTTTTTACTTTAATGATATCACATAGGAAAATCCCTTATCGTTATCTATAAGTGTCTTCTAACGTTGCTTTAAAGTTGACTCAGTCAATGTGAGGAACAAGGTTAAGAACAGAAATAACTGTGTTATTAATCTGACAATGGTGTACACATCCTGAATAACAAATAAACATCTGTTTGTAAATAACAATTCAATGATCTAGCTTAATCATTTAATCATAAAACATTAATTTCCAAAATACTTATGATGAGCAATTTATCCTTTTGTCTAAATAGTTTCTACTCAATACAATAGATAAAAAAAATCCTTTATGATTTAGCTGTTGTCTGTTGTTTGCCCCTAATCAAATCTTACAAGGCGGCAATCTTAACCTTTTTCTTTAAAATTCTAACACTTTTTTTTTCTAATTCATGATGACATGAATTGGAATCTTTGAAAATAAACGGGAAAATTTACCCAAATTAATGAAATGTTTTGTTTCTTACTTTATAAAACATTGTCATCTGCATAACATCTAGTAAGGCTCATCATTTTAATTGATTGTAATTTTTTTCACCGAGATATAAGGCAACAGATTTACAACATATATACATTTTTGTCATAGCGCTCTACACATATGCAAACATAGAATTGAAAAAATCCACAATGGACAGCGGCTTTAAATATGAATTTCTTCATTTAATTGAGTAGAAATCATTGTGATATAAGGAGGGATTTTGTTTTTTTGCACCAACTCCTGCATTGTCACAATAATTGTTTTTTATCAAGTCTAGGCAAACATCTAGTATCTAGTCTATGTATACGGGTTTTCATCACTCTTGCCCAATATGGACTAGAACGTGAATGTTCAAAAAACATCTTTGAAGCTTATGTTATTGGGTAGAAACGATCGTGACAAAAGAAGAAATTGCTCATTTCGTCTTTTGTCACGATCGTTTCTTAAACGGACTGTTGTATTTATATGTCCAAGGAATCGTTTGAATTATACAACTAAAAGTACGACTTAAAATTACTCACCTACATTTGCCCTTTCCTTTTCCCGATGAGTTTGTTTACAAATATTTACACGCCATTTGTGTCCTGGAAACGTGCCCATACCTGACATTTGGCGGGAGAACTAAATATTTTCTACCTTTAATTAGAGAGTGTGCAAGGGGAATAAGCTAATTAATACAAATGTCAAGTTGTGTTACCCTCTACAAAACAATAACGACATTTAATCACGTTGCACCGTGCATGGCGGACGACTCTGGAAAACATTGTGGGAAATGGAGAAATTACTCGTAATGAGCAATTTTTCATTTTCTCACTATGTTTTCTACCCCATCAGAAGATTATTTTCCAATATCATCACATTTAAAATGTCGTCTGCAAATTCTTTTAATTTGGGACAGTCTAAAAGTTGGTGTTTGGTAAAGGGATAAGGTTGAAGTAATCTCTTTGAGAAAATTCGAAGATAAGTGTGCACAAGAAGTTATTGCTCCATAGGCATGGATGGGCTTACGCACGTGCGTAAAATTATTCTGCAAATACATACCGTGAAACCCTCGATATGTAGGATATGTCAGTGTTTTTGGTCTACTTACTTTTACATTTTGTTTGTCATGTAATCGGGTATAAACTGATCGAAAATATTGTGATCCATGAAATGCAATCATATACAGGCAATGCGTTTTTTATAGCTTTTTATTTCATAGAATAGCCATATACAATAACCAAAGACCCGCTTTCTTAATTAAAAGGAAAAAAATGTGACACAAGTTGTTAAACAAAATATGCCGACAACATAGAGTCTATATCAAGGATCTTGCGGTAAAGGGGTTTGCAGATTGATTTAACGCACCTGCGAAAATACGTGCACCCAGCTACGCGCCTGAAGGTGCATGTGTGAATTGATAAAATTGACCTAGAGGAAAGTTGAGTACAATATCTGCCTGCAAACCATTTACCCTGGGATCTAAACAAAACTTGGTTTCTAGAAAATAAGTGTACGTAATAACTCAAGTTCAAAGTTGATGGAAATTTCCCACACACAACATCCTTCATCGAAAATATTGAAGTGCTACAAAAACATGATTTATAGGTCTTTGAAAATATCGAATACAAAATCTCTGAATGGTAATCTATATTTAAAATAGAAACGAGCCAAATATACACAATATTAACAAAATCCATTCTTACACGTACGCTAGACAAAGGCAATGGCCCCTGAGCTACCTTCTCGATGAGCATTTCAAATAAGTAGATTACATGGGACAATTGCAAATCATAACGTCATGCGTATCTCAGTGGCTAAGGTGTCGGACTCCGAACAATGGGTTCTCGGGTTCGAGCCCCACCGACACCCAAGGTTTAATGGGGATAGCCTTTGGCATGTCATTTCAGAACCCTAGCCTAGCACTGGTGGATCCGGGAAAAGCCGTTACAAAATTGTTTCTCCCCAGTACCACAAAGAAGCAGATTTTACCACTAGTGATGTTGCTTTGTTGCTTTATTTTAGAAATTTCGCATATTGATCAACGTTTGTTTTGATATGGTTGAATAAAAACCGAAAATTTATATAAAAAAAAAATATTTAATTGAGATGTCTTCGGGGTATACACTGGGTATACATTAACAGAAGACTAAACGTAGACTTCTTTATCTCGGTGTTTATACATACATATAGATATATTGGTTTTTTGAAGGTTTACACGTGACTAAATCTCAATAATCGATAACTACTACTATTTTTAGATAAGAAAATGGGTGTGGGTCTTTGGGATCTTTGACTACCAAATTATTAATCTGTTAACTGCTTAAAAAGGGAAAATATAACAGCCGTTTTAGTAATGGAAATTATTGCATGTAAGTAAACATATTAGTATTAACTCGAAAGTTTGGAAATCTGTTTAAGGCGTAATAGAAGTAAAGTTATAAACCAGCTTGGTTTGGAATGGAAATTGTTGCATGTATGTATTTAAAGCACAAATTCGAAAGAAATTTCTAACGTCGATAAATTTTTATTTAGACTGCAGTATTTCGCCACTTTAAATCTCATATCTTGGGGTAAGGTATTGTAAGCACATAATTAAAAGGAAACATTATATACTTGCACTAATGTGTCAAGTAAAACACTAAAGAAATAGTTTTTACAAACGGGAACATTGAACAAAACGAGTAAAAGTTTCTGTGTCACAGTGGATAAAAGGAAACGTTCCTTTTTCATACTTTCACATTTGCTTTTGCGTCTGCTTTTGCTATAAATTTGCACCCGTAGAAAATGTTTTGAAATCGTGACATCATTATGATAAACTCTACATTTCATTTCTTTAGATGTTGGGTAACTTTCTCTTTCATTTTTAAGTCTCAACCTTGAATGAATGTCAAATGAAGGTCGTTTTATGTATTGTATGATTCTTCTCTTGAAAAGCAAAGGCATTGTAACGTGTACTAGTCAAAAATGGTTTAAAATCGTGACATCATTGTGTTAAACTCTAGATTTCATTTCTTTAGATGTTGGGTAATTTCCTCTTGCATTCTAAAGTCTCAACCTTGGGTGAATGTCAAATGAAGGTCGTTTGATGTATTGTATCATTCTTTTCTTAGAAAGCAAAGGCATTTTAATGTGTACCCATAAAAATGCTTTAAAATCGTGACATCATTATGATAAACTCTAGATTTTCTTTCTTTAGAGTTTGGGTAACTTTCTCTTTCATTCTTAAGTCTCAACCTTGAGTGAATGTCGAATGAATGTTGTTTTACGTTTGTATGATTTTACTCTTGAAAAGCAAAGGCATTTTAATGTGTACCAATCAAAATGCTTTAAAATCGTAACGAGCTATTTTTTCTTTTCCCACAAGGTTTTCTGCTCTTTCCGAAGAATATTGTTCAATTCCATCACATTTTGAACTGTCGTCTGCAAACTCTTTCAATTTGGGACAGTTGAAAATGTGTTGTTTGGGAAAGGGTTAAGGTAATGTACAACCCTTATATTGCTGGAACCAACTTCATGCTTATGCAAACAGGTAAGATCCAGGCCAGCTGCAAAGTAAATTGGCGGCTGGCCTGTGATCCAACCTGTTTGCTACTATGAGTATCTCCCCCCAACCCCATCAAAATTAAGCAGATATTTAAAGTTTTGAAAAGCAGACGACACAAAAATACATTCTTAGAATGTTACCCAGCATTCTATGGGTTAAAATCAATCATAGCCACAGCTATGAGCTAGAACGGATGTCTTCAAAAGTTTACTTGGCGGCTGGCCTTGATCTAACATGTTTGCATAAGCATGGAGTCGGTTCCAGCACTATAAGGGTTAGAGGATTCATATTGTCAATACGGAGTAATTGACTTTGCAGGCTTTTTTAGGAGGGGTTGATAATCAAATTAAAGAGACATGATTAAAAGAGGAATCAAAGACCACAAAACTAATTACGAAAAATTGATTTCTGCTCTTTGGTTACTCGTTAGATTGTAATCTGATTATTTTGGATGTATGTCAAAGAAGATAAACTAAACTTAGAGCATTTACAAACAGCATGTCTTAAAAAGAATTCACGATGATCTTACTCAAACAAACACTAATGGCAAAATGAGTATCAAAAAATTCATATTTTAGTGTACAGCTATATTCGGTTTTGAATAAAAATAAATGAAAGCAAAAAAAAAGCCAACGAATACGAGTACATGTATTTGTTTTAATGTAACTTGATAGCCGCAAGGCACTTCTGTCCCTGTCAAACAATCGAAACCTCACGGATCATTGGCATAGAGTTACTCACTCAACAATACTGCCTGCCTGCCTGCCTGCCTGCCTGCCTGCCTGCCTGCCTGCCTGCCTGCCTGCCTGCCTGCCTGCCTGCCTGCCTGCCTGCCTGCCTGCCTGCCTGCCTGCTGCCTGCCTGCCTGCCTGCCTGCTGCTGCTGCTGCTGCTGCTGCTGTCCTGCTGCTGCTGCCTGCCTGCCTGCCTGCCTGCCTGCCTGCCTGCCTGCCTGCCTGCCTGCCTGCCTGCCTGCCTGCCTGCCTGCCTGCCTGCCTGCCTGCCTGCCTGCCTGCCTGCCTGCCTGCCTGCCTGCATGCATGCATGCCTGCATGCATGCATGCATGCATGCCTGCATGCCTGCATGCATGCCTGCATGCCTCCCTGCCTGCTTGCATGCCTACATGCCTGCATGCATGCCTGCATGCCTCCCTGCGTGCCTGCATGCCTTCCTGCATGCCTCCCTGCATTGCTTTTCTTTCCAATAAGTAAATTCATACAATCTGATGTGTTTTTCAGATAGTTTCAATAGTATGCAGTTTTTTAAAGATTACGTCATACGGACTTGAACCTGATATCAAGCCCGGCCTTTAAACGATGACAACTGCAATCCCAAACCGACGTAAGTATAATACACAAATGCTTTTCAAATGCGAGCTTTAAGTAACGTACATTGTATCATCTAGAAAACCCGAACAATAATCATACTTACGGTTGCATTTGCTTTATTTCTTCTGTGATATGTTTTATTGAACGAATGATTATATCAAAGCAAACCATTTTAATGCTGGAACCGATTTCATGCTTGATCAAACAGGTTAGATCCAGGCCTGTGATTTAACCTGCTTGCTACTATGTGTATCTTATGTGTATCTTTCCTCAACAAAATTAAGGAGATATTTAAGGTTTGGGAAAGCAGATAACACAGAAATCTATTTTCAGAAAATTAAAGTTATCCAGCATTCTAAGGGTTAGATTGTGTACAATGTAAATTACTTTGTATTTTTTGTTTCCTTTGACACTTATGCAGCAGTAGAATTCAGAAACTAGCGTGACAAAGGAACACTTTTCTCATGATAAGCAAACTGTTCTATTTTCATGTGAAATGTTCTCAATCCCGAATTTGGAAGAGTCATTCTTGTTTCCTTCTTTAGAATTCCTCTCGGCTGCTTCTTACAATTTTGACCAAGTCCAAAGTTCAAAGGTTTTGATGATATATACTGTACACTAAACAGTTTATTATATAACAAATTCATAGCATGAAAATAAACAAAATGGCAGTATAAGAGGAAAAATAGAATAATAAAAGAGTTGTAAATATCCGACTCAGACAAAGGAAACGACTCATGTTTCTAACAGTTATACAA